>CAUYQV010122953.1:0-61862 GCA_963574575.1 Galagoides demidoff | reverse complement strand
ATTATTTAAAGTCAGGGACCAGGCATTGTTGTTACTTGTAAGATGTATTATGGACCTAGAATTTTATCCTGAATGCTATGGGCAGCTATAGTAGGGATTTCAGCTGCAGTGTGGCTTGCCTGAGTTAGGCTTTGGAGGTGCCATTCTGGCTAGCCAGTGGTGAGTAATTAGCAGTAGGGGTAGTGGTAGCAGCACAGTGACTACCTGAACCAGACTAGAGTCCAGGGGAGGGATACTAGCTTTGGAAGTGAGAAAAAAGTGAAGGTTAAAGATACCATTTGAAGACACAGTCATCAACGCTTAGCAATATTTTGTGTCAGATACATCAGGGAAAAAATGAGATTTGGGTTACAGGTGGATTTTGAACTCATCATTTACCTGGAAAAATGATGGTGCTATTTATTAAAATTGGAAAAATTTTAAGCAAATGGAAGCAATAGGAAGGCTGAGAGGAGGCAGGCAGAGAGGCAGAAGCAGCAAAATCAGAGAAAGGCGTAGGATGAGTTTCAGGGCAGAGGGAGTGATCAACTAACATGGGTGGCATTTCAAGGTCAAGTGAAATAATAATTGCAATCATTATCGAATTTTCAAAGCTAAGGGTATCTGTGATTTTCTTTTCAAGAGGCTTTCAGGTGTATGGGGTGAAAGAAAGCCTAATTAGCTCAAGTTACAGGAAGAATGGGAGGAAAGAAGAAAGTTAAGATAATTCTTCTGAGCCATTTTCTTTCATCAAAAGGAATAGAGATGTGGGTAGATTCCAGGTTTCTGTTTTTAAGATGACAATCATTATAGCACGTTTGTATGCTGGTAAGAATGACCTGGTAAGATTATTTGATGATAATATTTGTAAATTGTAGCCTTACAAGAGAACTAGACTGATGGTTTGGTGAACTTACACTGTGCTGCCATAGTTACGTTGTATTATGATTATCATGATAGAGAAATATATTGTCTGTTACTGAGCTCTTAATTTTAGAAACTTGAGTTACACAAGTTCAGCTTATACTCATACTATTTAAACTTAAGATAGTTTACTATTAAAATTTCATGCAATACATTCCATTAAGAAAACACATTAGGAAAAAAAAGAATAATTTTAATAGAATCATCTATATAAGGATAAATTGTAACTCCCCTATACACACGTAAACAGAAATCTTACTGTATTAGTAATAAAAATAATCTTGAATTTAAGAAAGGGTTCAAATATTAGTCATATAATAGGAGAATTCTTCCCTTCCATCAGAAAAAGGAAATGCTTATGACCACAATTTCCATTTAACATTATGCTGGAATCTTTGTCATGAGAATAAGAGAAGTAAAACAAAGTCTTAATAATAATAATGATCCTAAGAATTGGGTGAGAGAGAGATGATACACTTTGAAGCCTATTAGGCCACACCTATGGAGCATATGACAAGGGTACAAGTCAAATCTGTGAAGTGTAGAACATAGATGTTTTGGCACAATAATCAAGTAAATGAGGTGAAATCTGTGATGATTGGTTTGATATAACCATGTCAGATTGTACTAAAAAAAATCATCACATTGTACCCACATATGCATGAATGTATTCATGATCTATGTGTATTTGACTTAATAAAATTATAAAAAATAAAATAAAATAAATAAAAAAACAAGAAAAGTCTTTAACTTAACAAAGATAGTTAGATATGAGAATGCACAAAAATCAATAATATTTCCAATTAATAATAAAAGTACAAAAATTTCAAAATATAATCCATGATATAACAAAATATAACCTCACAAAAGAAGGAAAGATCTTTATAGAGAAAAATCTTAATTTTTTTATGAGCAATATTAAAGAAGAATCACATAAATGAAGAAATATTCGATATTTATAGGTTGGAAGAATCAATATCATAAAGATATTAATTCTTCTCAAATTGATATATACATTAATTGCCTTTATAATCAAAATCACAATAATTTGTGTGTGTAAATGTAATTGAAAACTGATTACAAAGAATTTTTTTTTTTGCCAAAACTAAAACGAGACTTTATTTATGTACCCAATTAAAAAAAATTACATGCAAGAGCCAAGATCCAAGAACAGCCAAGACATTCTTAAAGGAGGATGATGTAGAGAGAATTGTCCTATCAGGAATCATGACCACATTAGGTTTGGTGCAGTCAGAGACAATTAGAATAATGTAACTAATTTAAGAAACTTAAAGCAAAATCCATGTATGTAATGGAAACTGGATTTAACACTGGCATTCAATACTATGAGAAATTTAGAATTATTTATTCATACTGAAAAGATGAAATTTGATCCCTACCTTTAACCCTGCATAAAAATCAATTCCAGATGGATTAAAGTCATAACAGAAAGGGGAGGTTCAAAATATATAGAAGAAATGATAAATAATACTTTTATTATTTATGAAACAAGGCGTAAAATGAGCATGCAGCAATGGTAAAAAAAAGAATGCATGGTGACTTTGTTAAAATAAAGCTCTCTTCTTTTTTTTTTTTTTTTTTTTTTGAGACGGAGCCTCAAGCTATCCCCCTGGGTAGAGTGCCATGGCATCACAGCTCACAGCAACCTCCAACTCCTGGGCTCAAGTCAGTCTCCTGCCTCTGCCTCCCAAGTAGCTAGACCACAGGCGCCTCCCACAACACCCGGCCATTTTTTGGTTGCAGCCATCATTGTTGTTTGGCGGGCCCGGGTTGGGGATTTGAACCCGCCACCTTAGGTGTACGTGGCTGGTGCCTTAGCCAATTGAGCCACAGGCCCGAGCCAAGCTCCCTTCTTTATCAGGATACCATATAGGACATGAAAAGTTAAGCCCCAGAATAGAAGAGGTATTTCTAAGGCACATATCTAACCAAGACTAGCATCACATGAAGAACTTTGACAAGTAGTAACACATGCCTAAGAAAAATGAGCAAGGGCTGGGCACTGGCCGTTCATAAATGAGTAAAATAAGTGGTCAGCTGACACACGGAGATGCATGTCTCCACTGTAACCAGGAAAACACAAAGCAAAACTGCAATAAAATGTATTACATCTTTGTCAAATTGGCAAACACTTAAAAATTTGGCTGTATCCAGAATTCTTGAGGATATAAACACCTAGACATTTCATAACCTGATTCTAACAACTACTTTGGAAAGCAAGTTGGCAGAAATTAGTAAATTTTAAGATGAGCATATCCTTCAATACAATTATTGCTACTCAAGCAACTTAGAGGAATTCTTGAACATTTCTAATAGAAAATATGTTGTAAGTATTGCTCACTATGGTAAATAAAAGCAACCTAAAAACCCATTCAAAAAGTGTGGGAAAATGAATTGAGTTATAGCTAGACAATAGAACATTATAAAGCATTTGAAAATGAATCACCTGGAAGTGTATTTATTAATATGACTTAGTTACAAAATTAGAATATTGAATGGAAAATGCAAATAAGAGGGGCACTGCCATTTTTTTTATTATTATTGGGGATTCATTAAGGGTATAAGAAACCAGGTTACACTGATTGCATTTATTAGGTAAAGTCCCTCTTACAATTGTGCCTTGCCCCCAAAAGGTGTGTCACACACTGAGACCATTTTTATAAAATTTTAAGAACACAAAATATCAATATGCTATTCTAAGTATTGAAAAAGGAGAATAAGATTGGGAACATAATAATACTTGGGCTTTCATTTGATATGTGATATTATTATATTATTTAATTTTATATGTAATCTGGGTGTTAGATGAACCATAATTATTTTATATGAAAACAAACAAAATATACCTTATCTTAGATAAACTTTATATGAATATCCAGATAGATAAAATTAGCAAATACTGCTCATTTTTACAAGAGCTACCTGTACCTTACTAAATAATTTATAAGATAATTTCTTACTTGCCACAGCTCATTCTTTAAAGTACCAAGTAACTTATGAAATTACTTACAAAACATTCTGGTTGAAAGACCAGCATGATGTTTCCCTGTAATACAGTCTTTTTAGTCATGTGAAAGAGGATTTATTTCCAGGTATCGTCAATTTTCCAGGTAGAAAAGTTCATCTTAAAGACCATGCATGTGTATGTCATTACTTTGTTTAGAAGGTTTTTTTTTTTTTGAGACAGAGCCTCAAGCTAACCCCCTGGGTAGAGTGCTATGGCATCACAGCTCATAGCAACCTCCAACTCCTGGGCTTAAGCGAGTCTCCTGACTCCGCCTCCCAAGTAGCTGGGACCACAGGCGCCCGCCACAACGCCCGGCCATTTTTTGGTTGCAGCCATCATTGTTGTTTGGCGGGCCTGGGCTGGGGATTCGAACCCCCCACCTTAGGTGTACGTGGCTGGCGCCTTAGCAGATTGAGCCACAGGCGCCAAGCCAGAAGGTTTTTAATAATCAGAATGTTGGCAACACAATTTATGTGACTACACATTTCCTGTTACAGACTTTTTCTCCCCACAAATGTAAACTGTGAGCCTTCCATGCACTTCTGTAGGCGTAGACTCTGATATTATAAAAGCCATCTCCCCCCAGCAGGCCGTGGTAGTTTGAGGCATTTTCCATAAAGCCAGAGATGCACGTCGCTCAGGTAGCAGGAGCAGCTTTAATTGTGTGTAGAGAACGGAGGTATGTAAAACAGATGGGACTCTGCAGGGAACACGGAGGAAATGAGCTCCGAGTACAGATGATTGTTCTGCAGGTGGTGGAAAATGTTGATTATTTTTAAGCTCACAATTCCAGCCCAAAGATGGCTGGCGAGTGAAATGCTGGGCACAACAGAAATAATGGGAGACCATTCTCATCCACTGCAAGAACAATTTAGTGCCTCTGAGTATCTTTTTTTCTAGGAAGACATTAGCCCTTTCCTGGGAAGAATAATATTTGTGAATGCTTCTGTTCCATTAGAGATGTTAAAAGTCTTTTCCAATCCAGCTGGAGATCCTCGCTGCATCTGTGTCAATTCTCAGACAAGCCGATCTCCCCTTTCCCTTCTCGCTCACACTGGGCAGAGGTGTGGTTTGTGTGTCTTCTCTAGTCTAGCATCCATCTGTGTGACAACAAGGAGTTTTCTACCCTGGGGGGCAAGGAAATGTTATCTTTGATTCTTCTTGGAGTATAATTAGTTTTTGATCTGAATTCAAACTTGGAGACTATGTTCATGTCATCTAGAATCAGTGACTGGCCACTCCCGTGGAACTATAAAAGCAACACTGCCTATTATTGAAAATACCTTAAAACATTTTACACACTTGGCTTTAAAAAAGCCCTTTAACATGCAGTCTGCCACGCTGCCCTGCGGGAGGTGACTCAGGACGGTACTTGCATTTTTTAGGGTGTTTGTCTTACTGTTTCCTCTCCCTAGACGGTGTGTCCCTGTGAGGGCCCAGCCTGACCCCCTCACGTCTGTGTAACCTTGATTCCGAGGGCACATTCTCATCCAGCCTCACCCCATCTGTCCTATTTAAACCTACAGCTCGCTCTGCAGTTTACCTTGGAAGGAGTTCAGGAAAGGCCACCCCAAAATACATCACTTTGCTGTGCTGACGACTTCAAACTTAGGGCACTCAGGAATGGCATACGCAGGGAGGGCTTTCACTGAGCACCCGTAGCCTGCTGAGAGGGTTCTCAAAAAGGAGCCCAAATGTCATCAATCTGCTTCTTAGAAAATCTCACCAGTGAAGAAAAAGTCAGATTATCAGAGACAGGACCCAGTCTACACCAGCCAGATGAATCATCACCTGTTCTTCTGAGGACCCGTTGGTCCTTCCCAGAATTCATTCACTCTATCCTAAATTGTTCACATCCGCCCTCCCCAGTTCTCTGTGAGGAAGGTATAAGCTTCTACGTCGCCCTGGGCTTTCCGGTATTCACCTTTCTGGCCTGTGATTGCCCCCATGATACATCTGTCTGTTTCCTTCTGCTGACCTGCCTCCTGCCAGCTTATTTCACGGGGTAGAGGCAAAGTCTCCCCCCTCTACGCCTCCTCTGTCTTTGCCCACAGCACACACCACCTTCTAACATAAGGCAAACTTGACATTTTCCTGATGTTATTTTGTATTATCTGTCTTCTCACTTCTCTAATGGACTATAAACTCCAGGAAGTCAGAGTATTTTAATTCTGTATTTTTTATTTACTGATGAATCTCTAATGTCCAGGACGGTGCCCAGCAGTCTGCAGAGGGTCAATGCTTGTTGGGCTAACACAGTTCACCTTAACCCTTTCTTCATTTAGTTTCCAACAAGCCTCTTTCACTGTCCTCATCAATGGTTCCTATAAAATGTCCATTTGAAGTGTAGTTCATAGGGTGATAGATCCCACCACATAGCTCTATAACATTCAGCTTTAAAAAATTAGCAAGTCTTTACAGGTGGAACAAGAAAACAATATATAAATTACAGAATCTTACAGCATTTGATATTCACTTCCAATATTTATGAGATTTAAAATGCAAAGATTTTTAAAAGAGCAATGTAAAAATATGTCTAAGGCACAGTGTGCTTCTAAACATCATCACCACTTTGGGGTTGAACAGTAAGATGATTATCTCGTGATAGTGGATATTCACATGGTAAAGAGAGTGAGGAGCATATGAGCTTTCATTTCTTGAAGAATTTGCTTTATTTAAGCCCTGTGCTAGGACCAGGCACAAGAAAACAATGTGCATTTCCTGCCACCAAACCAGTGACAGGATGGTACACCAGATAAGTTAGGACAGTACAACCTAAAATATCCACGCTCATTTTCGGGCAACTCTCAGAATAATCTGAGTAATGATATTTAGCATGTAAACCACAAACCCACCTACAATTTATACCAAATTATTTACTGTAAATAATACTTTAAATTTTTCTAGTGTTGTATTTTGTATATTTTTTATTGTTGGGGAACTTTATTTTCAGTAAAAGGTTAGTTTAAACATAATTATGACAGGCTAACTTGAGAGATTATGTTCTTTCTGACCTTGCTATTGGAAAAGTTTTGATGTAATAAGAAACACAGAATTGAAAATGGCAATTTTATTCTTATCCCTTTTCTAATGGACTGTAAACTCCAGGACGTCAGAGTATTTTAATTCTATATTTTAGAATGCAGGCCAAAGGATAGAACCCCCTAAAATGGCCTTTCCTTTCATGTTGACCACAGTTCACGTCACGGTCTCCCCTTCAAACTTGGGAAGACGGACATATCCAAGTAATTTACATCCTTGGGGATACCCTGAGTATGATGGCATAAACCCCTTTTAGAGGGGTTGTGGCCCATTCTTTCTTCTTCCAACCCAGGTACCAGGCTTAATTAAAGATTTTTTGATGAGACAGATGATGATATTATCATCTTGGAAGAAAATCCCCAATAATCAACTCTTCCAAGTATTTAATTTTTCCCAGTAACTCAGTTTCTTTTCCTGGAAGCAGCCCCCGTTGCGAAGGGCATTAACAACACAGCCTGACAGATTACATTCCTGAGTGAGGATAATTAGCTGGAAATAACTTTTAGGAAAGAAAACCCTCAAGATAGCAGAGTTAACATATTCAAAGGATGAAAATGGTGTTTTCACTTTAATTTTCACAGAAGTACCAGTGTTATAGGGGATTTTATTCTTCTTTGAAATGCTCTGTGAGGCTTATCAAAATATTAATGCATCTCTAACTAAACGAGGAAATTCTGCCCCATGCCAGGAACACCCCGACTCTCCTAGCTTTTTATTTATTTTTTCTTTTTTTGGCCTTAGGTGTCTAGCTTCTAAGTCGTTTGCCAGAAAATACCTCCCACTTATGCCAGGCCCAGGGTAGATCACTGTCCATCTCCATCCCCTTCCCCAGGGATCTATGTCAACCTCTGTGCTTGCATTTACCATGTAGTATCTGAAACATTAGCTGTAGCCACACTCTGTTAAAGTCCCATTTCCATTATTTAATCCTTATTTCTTGGCCAAGTACCTGGTATTGATATTCAAGCACACAACGGATACTTGGTGAATGGAATAAACTCAGACTAAGACAAGTAAAGGCGGCTGGCTCAGCCACTTGCAACCCAAGTTGACGTGAGTAGAGTTGAAAGCATGAAGAGTGCATACGAAGGTCTGATGATTAAGTTCAAGAACTAATCACAGAAGAAGTGCTACAGATCGCATTCCCGACTATGACTTTGGTCACCTTGAGGAACTTCCCTTGGGAAGTTATGCACCGATGCCAGTGCCTAGTCCACCCTTCAAAGCAATTTTGGAACTCTTTTTCTGCAATGGCTGTCAGAGTTGGCATTGTACAGGATCTGAGTTCTTGAACTTGCCACCGTGTGCTTGTATTGGCAGAACTGTACAAAAACTCAATAAGGATTCAGAACCTTTGCATATCAGTGGCTCCCAGCTGTGTTCCTATAGATGTGTGGTGGTGTCTTTTTGAGAGGCGTTCATTGTTTATTTTTTTTTTATTAAATGATAACTAGGTACATTAATGCAATTCTGCGGTACAGTGTGGCGTTTTCACATACAATTTGAAATATTTTCATCAAACTGGTTAACATAGCCTTCATGTCATTTTCTTAGCTATTGTGTTAAGCCAATCATATTCTACTCTTAGAAAGATTTACTTGTACCCTTGTAAGATAAACCATAGAAGTGATCCCTCCAATCACCCTCCCTCCATGCATTCCCCCCCCTCTCCCTCCTGCCTCCCTGTATACTTAGGCTGTTATTAGGTTATAGATTTCATATGAAATCTATAAATTAATTTCATAATAGGGCTGTGTACATTGGATACTTTTTCTTCCATTCCTGTGATACTTTGCTAAGAAGAACACTTTCCAGCTCCATCCATGTGAACATGAAGGAAATTCTCTAAAGAAGATTGGTGCATGGCCTACAGATACATGAAAAAATGCTCACCATCCTTAATCATCAGAGAAATGCAAATCAAAACTGCTTTGAGATATCATCTAACTCCAGTGAAATTAGCCCACATCACAAAAGCCCAAACCAGAGATGCTGGCGTGGATGTGGAGAAAAGGGAACACTTCTACACTGCTGGTGGGAGGCGTTCATTATTATTGTTGTGTGTTTTGTGTGCCATATGATGACAGCTCTGATTGTCATCCCAGAAATAGAATTCCAGTGTTCCACTGAAGGGTGAACTAGGCACTGGCTTCGGTGCCCAGCTTCCTAAGGGGAGCACTTCAGAGGGGACTGTAGTGATGTTCAGCAATGAGGTAGGCAGCACTTTTCCTAGGATGAGTTTGCAAACTTAATTGTCAGACCTCTGTATTTCCCCCCAATGCTAAGGTCACAAACTTCTCATCTGGGAATTGAAAAGATTCTGTTGTTTTTGGACAATACTCAAGATAATGAGTCAGTTCTTCAGTATCTTTGCAGGAAGACCATAAGGTAACTATAAAAATGGCCATTTGCCACTGCTGTTCAGGAGGTTGGCAACACTAAAGTGATTCAACTCTGACGAGTTGATGATTATTTCTGTGGCCTAAAGGGTTATCAATCTCATGTAAGTGAATGAGAAAGTAAACTCTTTGACTTTTTATTATTACCATTGTGAAAAACAGTAATTTTTAAATTGTACTAGAAAAAAAAATTACACAAGACTCAGAAATGAGTGTAGGGAAAGCCACGTACCTTAGAAAACAGCTTGATTTTGTCTAGCAGCACAGAGGGTTTTCTGAATAGTTATTGGACTTACTCCTCACTGTCAAGGGGGTGACAATCACCTGAGGCTCGATATTATTAACATCAGAACGAGAGGAAGAGTGACAGAGGGAAAGAGAAAGGAAGGGAATACTGGGGCTCAGAAAGTCGCGCCCCAGAGCATAGAACTCTGGCATGCTCAGAGCTCTGAAGCAAAGGGGAGCTGACGTCTCCGGCTTTCTCCTTCCCTCCTGTCTCTGCTTCTCTTTCTCACCCCTTATCTGACTAAGGGCAGATTCTCCCAAAGGATCTACTGTCATGAACTTTTTTCACTAGGAATCTCATCAACTCAGAAGGTTGATTTATCTCACAAGAGAGGAGTCTAGAGCTTGACACCATGCCCAGACAGAGTGTCACGGACTCTCACCTATTCTCAGGGCTGCTGCAAGACAACTTTTATTATTGGAGGACTTTGTGTCTGAGTTACAAGACAACCTGTGTTCATCCTTCACTTCCTCCCATTACCCCCCCCCCCATAACTTGTGCCACCACCACCTCCCCCCTCCATGGAGACTCTGGGCCCCTATTCTTCTCTGGAGCTCTGTAAATTTCAATTATTTGACTCTTTTTTTTTTTCTAAGTCTCATACTTTCTAGGAGTCCTGTGCATATTTGTGTAATTAAAATGGTTTTTCTCCTGTTAATCTGTCTGTTGTAAGTTCCTTTCATAAACTCAGCTATAAAAACTTCAGAAGGGAAGAGAGAAAGTTTTATCTCACTGATGGAAGAAAGACAAGATAGAAAAAAGAGAGGATAAAAGGAATGATCTCTAAACCAACACATCATTAAGATAGACAATGATAATGATCAACGCCTGATTATCTAACATAATCTAGAGGCAGTAAATACAGTAGAAGACAAGGCACTTGGTCAGGCGACTTGGAGATTAAATCTTTTACTAAGTTGTACTATGGACTTGGACAAATCACTCAAAATTTCAAGGCCATAGTTTCCACAAGTAAAAATGTGGTATCAAATAAATGTTTTCTTTAAAGATAGTTTCATCTCAAAAGCTGAAAATATCATTCATTCATTGACATTTGTTTAAGAAATATTTATTGACTGTCATTATAGGCAGGAGTTGATGTCTGTAACCTAAGTGTACTGAGCAGATTACCAATCCAGAGAATGTTTTTGAGGCCTCATAAATGAAGCTGGTTTTCAGAATTTACCTGTGTTGGTCTTCGTAGCACGGTACACTTACATTCCAAATGCACAGAGATAAACCACATGCATGTGCCAGGTTCAGGAGCACCGGAGTCCTACCATTTTCTCACTGATAACACTGCCAGAGAACTACGTTCTCTCCTATAAAATGACAAGTCTCCTTGAAAGGCAAATCAGTTGTACTTCCTGTGCCAAATGAAGATAAGAGAAACAAAAGGGGTGAGGCAGGGGAGAGGAGCAGGCTCCAGATGGGAGACAAGAAACTAGCTCAGAGGATCCTGTTTTAGCCTAAAAGAAAGAAGGACAGAACTGAGGTCACATCAAGAAGATTCAGAGCCACCTGGAAGGTCCTCCCAGTGTCTGCAGATGGCACAGTGTGACTGTTAATAAGAGTAATAATTGCAAAGCATTGAAGTACATGGTGCTAGTCAATCAGCCAACAGACATGAAATTTCATCTGTCACCTTTAGAGAACTCTAGAAAATAAACTTATCTCAAGACTTGTAAATAAAAGAATTAAACATCTCACCTAACTTTCCTATAAAAACTCAGGATAATCAACGAGCTGAAGAGGGAAAGTTTTGAGTTTTTTAAGAGAAGTATTTCAAATATTTGAAGAATAAATGATGGTAAATTAAGGACCTCATTATTTTGCAACCATTAATGATTATGTTAACGCTGAACAATGGCTGCTCATCTCACAAAAGAGAGACAGTCAGAGTTAGCTTTTTGATGGAAGGACACCCAATCCACTATGAAATATGATTAAGAAACCAGTTCGACATGAATCTCGTCAAATGTTTACACTATGCCAGCAGTCATGTCTGTGGGAAAAACAACAGACAAAAAACTTGGTTTCTTTTATGAATACATTGTTAAAGTGGGGTGGGGAAAGAAGAACTCAATGAACTAAGAGATGTAAGAAACTTATCAACTAATCAGCATGTAGACTTTAGTTAGATGCTCATGCAAAGAAACTGCACTTAGACCAATATGAGACCCCCAGGGAAATGTGAACACTGGATGTTTAAGGACATTAGTGAGTTTTTCATTCATGATATCTAGATATGATAATGTGAGTTTGGACATCCTCTTAAAAAAAGAATCATTATCTTTAAGAGATTCATACTAAAATAATCTACTGATGTCTGGACTTTGCTTCAAAACAATTCCACAGAAGAAAGGACAGGGCAGTGTAAATAAAACAAGACTGGCTATGGGGAAAGCTTGAAGTTGGGTGGTGGGGACCCACCACTTTGTACTGAGTTCTCTCTAAGTTTGGATATGTTTAGAAATTGATCACTCACCAGGGCAAATCCATGTTTCTAATAATAACCAAGGGATTATTACAATTTTTATTTATTTTATACAGGGAATACAAGACTATCTTCTCCCTCTAAATAAAGGAATGGCTAACCCACGAGTATCGCTGTGACCTTTATCACACATGTCAACATTTTAGAAAATGGGGAATGATTAAAATAATCAATGGGTAATCAAATATAGTTAGAGGCACTGAATATTTATTTTAGGAACATAGCAACCAGAGAAGGTAGGGAGGGAAGTAAAGGGAAAAGAAAGGAAGGAAAGGGAAGAGAGAAAAGACAGGGAACGGAGAATTCCTTTAGGGGAGAAATGGACGGTCTCAAAACAATGGTACTTGAATTGGTCCACACTGTGCAGAATGTATCCTATGCCTGAAAAAAACGAGGCAAAGAAAGACTAAGCAACAAGAGAGAAGGAACAAGACTTGGCAGAAATTTAAGAAACTCTGGACATTTCCCAAAGTATTTACTCTCTGGCTTATTGTAAGAGAAGTTTGCTGACCTCTTGACAAAAAAAAATAACTAGCAAAAAATTGGGAAAAAGAAGAAAGAAAAACATATTGCTGTATGGAATTTCTAAGCCTCTTGGAATGAAACTGAGAGATGCCAGTCAGTTCCAAAGGAGTGATCAAGTTATGAGACAGACCAGTGGAGGGTGACGGGAGGATTTAACACGCCCACGTCTAGGGTCTGCTCCAATTTCCTGCATGAAAAAAAATCACAATCTAAGTATAAAACTACTCTACAAACTTCTTTTAACTTCTTGTGAAAGTATACTTGATTCTGAAATGTAGTTACTCCTCTAATATTACGAGTATAAAATTGATTTTAAATAGTAAAAACTTAACACTTGCAAGGAATTCTCTGCTTGAATTCAAGTGAATTCTAATAAACTGGGTTGGGAAGTATCATCCCAAATCTTGTCCACCTAAAACCCCTTATCTTATTTGGATTTGGGGTCTTTGTAGATAAGATCAAGTTAAGATGAGGTCATAGGATAAGGGCAATGGCTGGTATCCTCCTAAGAAGAGGGAAATGTGAACACAGGCTCACACGAGGTAGATGGGAGTGACAAGCTGAAAGACACCAGGAAAGATGTTCTGCTAGAACCCCCAGAGAGAGCATTCCCTGTGGCCAACTTGACTTCTGGCCCCCTCACAACATAAAAGAAAAAATTTCTTGTTTTAAGGCATCCAGTCAGTGGTGCCTTGCTGTATCTAATAATCAACAATTACGCAGCAAGGAAGTATTTAACCCCTGTTCTGTTTTAGGCAAACGATAGGAGCACTGGAGCATTTATGATGTTGCCTACGTATGGGACAGTTAATTTTAGCCCACTGATGGTAAGCATAAGAAAAAGACACAGTCAGTACTGCTAATAAGCTCACAGGACAGGGCTTGCCTGCACACTGATAACCATAATTTAAGGCGATACCTACAAGGTGGACACCAAATAGAAAGGGTGCAATGCTCAGTTGTAGGGGGCAGGTTCTAATAGAACCATAATCACCCAGGGGAGTTTGTCAGCCTTGTATTCCCTATGCTAGCACCATCAGTGATCTTAGCACCATCAGTGATCTTTGAGCTCCCCTTCCCCATTCCACACTGTCTCTCCCTTGAGCACCATCCCTAGGGGGGCCCCAGCGATGCTGGTGTTTGGTTGATCTGTCACTGTTGGCAATGCCAAGACTTGACAGCCCCGAGCACTGTTCCTGATCAGCTTCCCCCCCCCACGGGGTGGGTGTTGATTGATAGGAGCAGAGCATAGGTGCTTTGGCAAAGGGCCTAAAGCACAAGAAATGATCATCTGATTGGACCCCCAGGACACACATTTCTGAATCTTCAGTGAGATTCAAGTTTGTGAATTTGAATTTCCCACTTTTGCTCACAACCAACCCCCACTGCTCAACTAGAAAATGAATGTGGTGTGCTAAAAGACTTGGGATTCAAACACGTGATAAAGCACTTCTTCGAGATGAGCTGGAGGTATTTCCTATCGAACTCACATAATATTAGTGGAAAGTTCATTCATTCATTCAGTTAGCATGTCCTATTTTATTTGCTCTGGGTCCCTGAGCAATTGTTTTGTCAGAGGTCGGTGAATAAAACAGACATGGCCTTGAACTTCAAAATATCTCAGGGATGTAATAGAAGAAGGAAATTAAATAAGAATTCATTGGGATGGGTGATTATTTCAGGAAATGAATAGACTACATGGTGGTAAATAGTGCTAGAAGAAAAACTTTAGACAGATTAAATTTAACAGAGTTTAACTGAGCAAGAAATGATTTTCAAATCAGGCAACCCCCAAATCAGGATGGGTTCAGGGACTCTGGTGCTGCCCATGTGTTCAGAGAGGATTCACGGACAGAAAAAAAAAAAAAGTATCCTGTGGAAAACAGTAGTGAGGCACAGACACATCCAGACGGTTACCGTTCTGAGTTTGCGTATTTGAGCGTGGTTAGAACAGGTGGCCACCTGTTACTGGCTGAGACTCAGCTACTTGTTACGAGTAAGTTACAGTCTGTCTACACACCCAGGTAGGTAACAGTTTACTACGTATGAAAAAACCTTTAGGCCAAAATCAGAAGAAGTCAGGAGGCAGCAGTAATTTAAACCTAATTTAACAATTCCTCCCTTTTGGTCAACAGCTCAATTTTGATTTAGGCATTGCTGTCACACTGTCACCCTAGTAAATTCACTTATTTGACCTCAAATCCCACTGAGAAATAGCAGAACAAGGGGTTTTGTTAGATGGAACAAGCACTTCTGGTTACTTTTTTGTAGAGATCAGAGAAGAGGGGACCTCCCTATATTGGAAATCTCCTGTTCTCAGGAAAGAATGAAACCAAACCTGCTCTGTTTCAGGATCAATTCTCCCTCTGGAATGTTTTGTTTTGATGGGGCCACCTAGAATTTTAACAATAGTAACAGAGAATCCCTTCAGAGTGTAAATGGACAGTCTCAAAACACATGGTACTTGCATTGGTCCTAAAAGATGAAAAGGTAAGTGGCAGAGGATGAAGTTGGAGTGGGATGGGAGAAGTTCTGAGCAGAAAGAACAGAAGGCACCGAGGTCTGGAGAAAGAACTAGGTGGGCTCCAGAGGCAACGGACAGGGCTGGATGAGATGGGCCTCAGGCTGAGGTTGGCGGAAGCCTTCTGCACAGGTTTTCCGGCCTTGAGGGGAGTGTGGCTGCATGGTGTGAAGTATAATAGGAGGCAGCAAGATTTTTTTAAGCAGAGAAGCAACACAATTGAATTTCTCTTTTAAAAAATCACTTTGGCTGTTCTATGGAGAATAGATTGGAGAGAGTAAGGGTAAAAGATCTTGTAGGCCTGAATGGAGGTGATGATAGCTAGAATTGGGAATGGCAGGGGAGGCCAGGGGGATGAGTCTGAAATACACTTGATGGAAAGAAAAAATAGAAATTACTGATATGTTGGATATGGCAGGTGGTGGAAGAGGGTGAGGAGGGGGGGAGAGAGAGAGATTTGTATAGGATGACTGCCAGATTTCTGTCTGAAACAAATAAAGAAATGGAAAAACACACCTTGTTAGTGGAAAGATCAAAAGTTCTGTTTCTAACAAGTCAGACTTGAGATACCTGAGGGTGAAAGTAGATGCCAAGTACACAATTAGATGTACACGTCTGGAGCTTAGGCGATGCGGACGTTGGGGTTGCAGTGTGGAGACTGCATTTAGTGCCATGGAGTGAATGAGATGACCAAGGATTTAGAAACCCAGCAAAGAGAAGAAAGCCCAGAGCAAGGCCCGGGGATTCCACCTGTTAGAGGTCACAGCGAGAGTCCACAAAGAGCCTAAATTCAATGACAGTCTCCCAAAAGTTAGAGATGGCCTATTCCTACCGCATCCTCACTACCCTCTCTGCTCCACGGTCATCAGCTGCGGCTTCTAAGGGTCTCAGGACAGCTAAGAGGGTAGACAGGCAGAGGCACTACTATGGTTGAGGTGAAGTGCTGTGCACTCAGATGATCAAGTGCTGGCTGTAATTGGAAACGCATTTTGAGGAATGAGATAAGTCTGTAAGTTATTACAGAAAGCAAGATGAAGAATACTCTTCACTCCATCATTTGCTTCCATCAAATACATTATTTCAAATGAGATGATGTACATCACTAGGGAATATTTTAAGCCACCTAACGCTTTTAAATGTCCCTATAAAAATCTGCAAACTTTCTCAATTTGAAAGTATGAGTTTCATATTGGATGGAGTGACATTTATATCCAGACCTGCATAAGATTTCCAAATGATATTTCTTCAGATGTGGAAAAATAAGGTGTAACAATACAACTGCATGCATAAATTGGGGAATAACATAAATGCTAAGGTTAGGAGATGGTAAACAGAGATCAGGTCTGCTAAATCTGGTCATGAGTCACAAAGCTAGGAAAGGAATTCATAAAACGTTTGCTGACTACAGCTGTCACAGGAGAGCAACTGACACATTAAGAATAGAGGAAATTTATAAGAATATCAATAATTTCTTTATAGGAAGAGATGATCTTTGCACGTCTGCTGATGTTAGTTTTCTAGAAGTGATCAGAGTATTTCTACATTTTTCCTCCAGCTGCATTTGGACACCAAGCAGAGTGCGGGAGAAGGGATTTCGTGGGTTGAGCTTTGCTCTCCTCTCTCACATTTTTCACTCTCTTTTTCACATCGAAATCATTTCTTCTTTTTCTTATTCTTCTCCACTCTGTTTTCTTCTTTTCTCCTCCTCACTCCCTTCATGGTTTCTTGCCTTTTTCTATTTCTCATGCACCACTAATAGTAAGACTTTTCTCTTTGTTGTGCAACAAGAACTTTGTTTTTACCATGTTCTCTTTTTACCATATTGCACCTTACTCAGTAGCTTCATTGATCCATGCCTTTGACTATGATTCAACCTACATTTAGCAGTTCAAGAAAAATCCTTCCTCTCTCTAAACTTGCTATCTTGTTGAGAGTTTCTAAAAGCCTAGTTTTGGGTCCAAAGCTCAATGGACTCTGAGTGTTAGTGAATATCTACCCTCATCTCCATGGGAACACAGGACTCAGTCTCAGCTTCTGTCTTAAAGCCTTGGAAGAGTTGGAGAAAACAATGACCAAGAAAGTAAGCAGACCAGAGAGTATTTCAATCCTCACTGGTCAGCATTTTTGCTCACTGAAATTTATGGTAAAATGCATATGATGTCTGAGATGATAACCAGAGAACTGGTGGGAACTTCCATCGCAGGGCAAACCATGCTCAGCTCCTGAAACCACAGTGCAACACAGAAAGATCAGATCCAAGAGCCCATTGGGTGGCGAATCCCCTTTTGTCTTACAACGAATGGAGTTGTAGAAATGAGGCTGGAGGTGTCAATCGGATACTCTAACATGTCTAAACTAATCTCTCTGTGTTGGTCTCTTTTATCTTTAAAATAGAGATCATAACAGCACCTGTCTCTTTCCTAAAAGTGTTTCGAGTAATGAAATAGTTGGTATGCCAGGAACACTTTGGAAAGAGCCTGTTTTATACCGCGGCCTCCATACTTGCCAACAACTTTTTTTTTTTTTTGCCCTTTCTCTTCCTTTGTCAGTCTTTAATTAATAAAAACACAGATATTAATGTTGGACATATGCTAAGTAGTCTGAATCAAATGAGACAAAGTCACCTTCTTCAAAATCTCTTAAATTTTGCTCTCCCATAATGCCTCACCACAAAGAGAGGATTACACATAGAATAAACAACTATTGTAGCCAACACCCATCTTACTTAAGAACCCAACTATTTACTAACTGATTTCTCATTTAACCCTAACACAACCTTATATGATAGACCCTTTAAAATTACTACTTTGCACTTGAGCAAGTGGAGGGTTCTAAATACTAAATAATTTACTCAATTCACCCAAGGTCAAACAGCTGATAAATTGTGAAAGAATATTGAAACCACGTCTTTCTGCCTCAGAGCATGTGGAATAAATAAAATATCTAAACTTAATAATCGAATCACATTGTGTCCCAGGCAATTCATTTCCAAGGTTCCTGAGAGAAGAATCGGTATGTTTACCAAACTGTAGGCATTTCTGGGCTTTAATTTCTACTAATGTATATGATGCTATAGATGATGGTAGTAGATGATCCATCAGATTCCTTCCATCTCTGAAACACTACACTTCTATTAGCCAGCCACAGAGATAATTAGCAGGTGAAAAAAAAATCAGAGGTGAGGCTTCCAAAAACTGTGTTATAATTGTTTTATTCTTTCCCTAAATTATAATGTCTGTTCCTTTTGGGGAAAGTTATTCTGCAAGGCTGCCTGAGGGCCATATTTGTTGTGTTAGAGTTATGGACCAATAAAAACATTCATAGTACTCTGAATGGTATAATTTTAATAGAAATAATGTTTTGAGCAAGGTTTAATCTTTTTTCCCAGTCTTTGCCTTGCACCCTGCAGATATGCAATCTGTGAACCGTGGGGGTGACTCTCACCTTCATAGCAGCAGGTGTGACCATTTGGAAGAGTTTCTCTATAACAGTAGATAATTTTGGCTTGAAGTAAGCCTTGATCAAAGATTAGCCTCTTCATTTGTCCTCAGGCATAGACCTGGAGAAGTTTTGAAGGACTTAATGAAAATTTCACAGTGGGTTGGAGAGAAATTTATCCTCTAAACCTTATGATACATTTTTTTTTCTTTTCGTGAAAGTGTGGGTTTCTGGTAGAGTGTAGTTTGTCACAGGATCATTTCCTATTTTCCCAACAGTGGAATGTAAAGGAAGGAACAGTTTGAGAATGTTGAGAAACAGGTTGTAGATTTGAGTCATGGGCTGTTCTATGGAATGTAGGCTATATGAAAAACACAGAAAAGGAGATAAAGGAAAATAAATTATGTACAACCTCACTACTTGTAAAAAGATTTGTCATTGCTGTATTAATTTGTAGTGTATTTTGCTATGTATACTTTTAATTGATATACAGGTACACATCTACAGTGTATATATGTACATACATATATAACATTATAATTATACCATGTACACTGTTTGATAGTTGGTTTTTTTCTTTAGTAAAACTAAATGTTTTATATTTTAACTATAACAGATCACCTTTAGAAATATTGGTTTTAGAGTACAGAAATAATATACAAAAATGTTTCTTCTAGCTGATTTTTTCAATTTTTTCTCATATTTATTCATTCACTTACGAATCAAACATTTCCTTAGTGTCGAAGAGGAATAGACCCTTTTCTGAACACTAAAGATATAAGAATAAATCAAGACACGGAGTGAACAGGGCACTCTGTCCAGGGCAGAAATAATTATAGTGTCCACTGCTAGTGATGTGAAAGATATCACAAGGAGGAGGCTTGGGGGGAAAAACTAACTCCGAGCATGGTGAAAATGGAGGTCTGTAATGTTTTCCATAGATGTTATTGAGCTGTGCTTTTCTGGAATATGTTTACTAATCACTTAAAAAGACTGGAATGGAGGAGGGATGGGATTTCAGGCAAAGAGAATTTGCAAAGGCCCTGACCCGCAGGGTGTTGGCCATTGCTGCAGCTGAGAGGATGAGAATGTACCAGGCAAGAGGGAGGACCGGGAATGTGTCCTCAGATAGCCACAATCTAGACACCCATCTGCATTGCTCATAGGATCATATTGGTGCCACAACTTTGGGGACACAGTTTGTCAGTACTTTCTAAAGCTCAATAACTGTATAGTAAGTCTCATACCAAGCAATTCTTGACATATCAATATTCTTAACACACTTATGCACCCTTAGTTGACATTTACAAGAATATTTAGAAGAGCACTATTCACAGCAAGAAAAAAACTTATAAGCCAACCCAAAAGCTTATTAATGGGAGAGTGAAAAATATAACGTGGTACAGACATGAGCAGCGATACGGCCGAGTCTCAGCAATACGATATTATATCCTGCTCAGCATAACACTCTTTTTATAAACTTAAAACTAAATACATATATATTTTAGAAATACATTTACACACAATAAGACTATAAAAATGATACCAAGAAGATGCAGGATTCAGGGTGCTCATTAGTTTTGTGTAGATGAGGGAGAGGCAAGGGCCACGAGAACGACCACGTGTGTAACATATTACTGCCACGATCCTTGCTCTTTGAGGGGCTGACAGGTTCATAGGCCCTTACTATATTATAATTAACTAAAGGTAAATTAGTTATTCGTGACTAATGAGAGTATGCCACAAGCCAAGGATTATAATCAGTCTAATTCTACGCGTGTGAAGTGCAGTTGGGAGAAAACATTATCGTCTCCATGAAGTAATCAACTTATCCCCTTATAATGCAGACTGGTATTCTTGATTTAATTGCTAGTTGCTGTGTTCTTTTTGTAGTCTTGTAAAGAAGCTTTAAAATAAGGCAATGAACCAGTATAAATGTCTCAAACATGAATAAGTGATGAGGCCCCCATCTACAGACCAGCTGCTGGCCAGCACTCGTTGGGAGGTTGTGTGAATTATTGATGCTATGCCATAGCTCCCACAAATGTCAGTTGCCCAAAGAGTCTCAGGATGTCTGTCTTCCGGCACCAGGCTGGCCACCTGCCCCTCCATTACAGCCTGGATGTGCAGGGAAGAACATAAAGGCACATCTGAAAATCTTGGTTCTGATTATTGTATCAATACAGAGATGAAAGTAATTTATAATCAATGATTAACTTGGGTAGTTAAGAATTAAAACCTAGCAAAATATTTCTTCTTTTGCACCAAAATATCAAATGTTGGGGGTACTGTAAGTGGAAGGGGTAAGGAGCGAGTGCTTCTGTTGAAAGATTCTAGTACATTTATTCCCCTTGCATCCTTCTGTTAGTATCCTTCTCATTAGTCTCTTCAAGTAGTGGGCCTCTTTTGAAATGTCTGTTCTAAATTACTCGCAGGATCTGGTGACAGCTGGTTATCTCTTCCTGGGATGAGGATCCCACTCAAGTTGGGTCCAGGTGATTGTCTTCCCTTGAGATTTAGAATTGGGTTTTGGAAACATCAAGTCTTTGCTAAGTACTTAGATTTCTAAGTCCTAAACCTTGGTCTGGCTATAGCTCTAGTCCTCTGTAAATACCCCAGAGTCCTGATAAAACAATCCATTTTTCCTTCAGACAGATTAGCTTTCTCAGACAAAGGAGGGCTCAAATAGATCTCCAACCTCTCCCTGTTTCTGTTTCTCTGTGCAGGCTCTCTCTGTCTTTCCCTATTAAAGTCTGAGACTCTACAGAGTAATCCACAGTTTATAAAGTAGTCTACTTATTTATTTTTGATTCATAAACAAGTCTTAGCAACTCACTTTTTTCTACAGTGGTATTATGGGACATGTATAATGGGATGTGAGTTTAAATTCATCTGGGCAATTGTCTCATTTTCTGAATAAGAAAACAAAGACGCAGGAAGACAAATTGATGTGTTGATAGACTCACAGTTATTCAGAAAGCAGGAAAACATCGTTTAAGACTTTTGGCATTTAATATATTAATCATATATTTTCAAATAATTCTATTTTCTCCTCTATGCTATAGTAGGGGAGAAATACAAAAAAGAAATGTAAGATATTTAAAAACAAATGCCAACATCTTCAAATATATTAAGTTTTGTAATGAGGTCCTAAGTGAAATACCAGCCTGGATCTTTTTGTCTTTAAAAGAATGTCTTATCTTCAAGAGAGGGGTGGACAGTGAGGAATGGACTGGCAGGGTTTTGCCAGATATGGGTACATCTTTGTTGTTTCTTTTAGATAAACAATTCCTCAACAGAACACTTCCAACTCTGTAGGTGTGCCTCTCAGCAGCCTTTCTAATGTGACAGTGAGCTTGGGTAATTATCAGGGCTATACAATGTCCAAACCATAACAAATTCAAAATGGAGCCGAGAATCTGACTTCCACAATTAAAATATACCAAAATGTAGGAGCAAGCATCCTAGCCGAAACCAGGAGTAGGAATTCTTTTGTCTCCACCATTAATCAGCTATGTCTGCTGGCAAAGGAAGGAGGTTTGCCCAGAGAAAGGTTCACTAACTTCATGCTATAAAAACATAGGGACAAAGTTTATCTTACATAAATACGTGAACTCATCACTAGTCCCATGAGTTCCAGACCATAGAATTGTCCTGGTATCACCTCTGAATTCAGAAGCATTCACAAATATCTTATTCAAGGTTCTAATTCACAAGGTAACCTAACATGCTACACTTCAAACGGAAAATGGTATCTGGTGAGGAGGCAGCTGGGATTCAGATGCTCTGGGTCCTGGGAGATCCGGAGGATATAGTTAAGCATCTTGCAGCCCCAGTCACATCCTATCCTCACTGCTCTTTTTGGGATTCCTTTGTCCAAATCTCTTGGTTTCTTATGATGCCAGTAGCTACTCCAGTCACAAAAAAAGTAGCAATTAAGCTCTTTGCATTGAAGTGTCCCTGGTTTTTAAAAAAGAGTGTGTAGAAAGGGTGATGATGAACACAAAAGCTTGGATTTCCGTGGGAGTAAATTTTAGACTCTGTGCTGCCAGGGCACTGGTAGCCCATATGGTACCTTTGCATGACTTAGAAAATGGTGCCACTTTCTCCCTGAATACAGGCGTGTGCCAGTGCCAGAGCATGTGGCCTCTGAGTGGAACAGGAATTGATTTTAGTGCTGAATCATTAGTCTGGCTGCCCTTGCTCAAGAAACGGCCTCCCCCAGTGATGCTGAGCCCAGACGCCATGCGCATGCATAGAGCATGCCGCGATGGGCATTTCTGTGCGGTTTCTTCCTCATTCTTTACCCCAATCTCATCTCCTTCCATATATGTGCATACACATAGTTTCAGGGAGAATCACCAGAGGGATTTCATGGAAAATAATTAAAAATAAGTTGGCCAATTATTTAAAATCTGAGTTAATTAAGGGCAGGAGATTATAAGTATATTTTGGCCTTCATATTATCTCTACTCATTAATTGTATCTAGTGGTGACTTTAGATTTATATCTCAATTTGTAATTCATATAAGTATGTAATATATATATATAATTTATATAGAAAGTATCAAAAATATATACTTATTTTATTTTTTTTTTTTTGAGACGGAGCCTCAAGCTATCCCCCTGGGTAGAGTGCCATGGCATCACAGCTCATAGCAACCTCCAACTCCTCGGCTCAAGCGAGTCTTCTGCCTCAGCCTCCCAAGTAGCTGGGACCACAGGCGCCCACCACGATGCCTGGCCATTTTTTGGTTGCAGCCATCATTGTTGTTTGGCGGACCCAGGCTGGGGATTCGAACCCGCCACCTTAGGTGTATGTGGCTGGCGCCTTAGCCGATTGAGCCACAGGTGCCGAGCCTATATACTTATTTTAAGAAAGGAAAAACTATATTAGAATTCTAATACTCAAGTCATATCTGACTTCTACAATTACAAAAGATACAAGGTACAATATACAACATAACAGGGAGGCTCCTGTGGCTCAGTGAGTAGGGTGCTGGCCCCATATACCAAGGGTGGTGGGTTCAAACCCAGCCCTGGCCAAACTACCAAAAATAAATAAATAACATAACAAATGTTACTAGTGTATATTGAGTACAATTTTAATATAGTATTTTCATTTCTCAAAATATGTATACATTTTGTATCTTCTATATTTTATGTTATGTATATTCATATATAACTTTATATATATATATATATATGAATGTATGACTACTCACTACAATTATGTTATTCCTAAATCATAATATATTTATTTTCTATTTTTAAAATAATTACAGCAGAATATAAAATAATCTATGAGGATGCGCTTTTAATGTAAGACAGTCTAATTATTTAATATTTCTAATTGTGTAAGTCAATTAGTTGAGGTCTGTATGTACAACTGCCTGACTTGGAACTGGCATATGGGGATATGAAACGAAATCAGACTGTGGGAATTGGATTTATGGGAATGTCTGACTTTACTCAGTTGTTTCCATCCATCAGGAAAGTGCAGACGGAAGATGCAGAGGGAAGACGAGGGTATCGCAGAGACTCAGAGCCGGATGTGCCCCGACAGAGCCAGGAGGTCCCAGAAAGGGTTGCTGAGGTTCCTCTAACTGAGGTCACGCCCATCAGCATCTCTCCTGGCTGCTCCTCATCTCAGGAGTTCCACGAGCCACCAGGCAGCCTTCTCGAGCTTGTGAAGGGAGGGGGTTTGTGCGGTCTCCCCAGGGAGGCCACCTCCACAGGGCAGCCTGTGAAGGAGCGGTCTGCAGCTTCCTTTGCAAAGCCCAGTCACTTCTTTCCCAGGACCATCTGCCAGAGCCAGGAGGAAGAGGCAGGCAGCTCTGAATTTTTCATGTAAATAATAGTGGTGCTGCCAACTCCTTTTCTGGAGAATTCCATTCACAGATTTGAACATGACATTTTATCCCCCAATCTCATCTACACCAATTTGTATTTCTCTAGAACCCTGTAATATGGTAATGGAACAGCTCTTTATCACATCTCATAAACAAACAGCTTTAATCTTTCTATTTGCTATTAGGACAGAATTTGAAAATATCACTTAAAATTTACCCAATACCTTCTTTAAAATAAGATGACCTTCTACAACTCTTCTTCAGAGAGGAGTAAGTAATGATTTGGCCACCTCAAAAAGGATGTTGAGTTCTGCTCAAAGACGTTTCTAAAATGGCCAATAAATGTATATAGATGGAATAAGACTTTAAAATATATAGTATCAGGTTTCATAATTTGGAGAGCATAGATTGGAAGATGCACCACTATTTTATACACCAGTAAGAAATAAAAAGAATAAAGTGTCTCCAAAGAGCTATTTTAATCTTATTTTAATTATATTACTCTTATGCACACTTGAAAAGGGAATCGTAAGTGAAATAAATGGGTTAAAGTGTTCCCCAAATTTCTTCTCATTCACATTCTAACTCTTTTGGAATACTTTTCACTTGAAATCATTGAGGTTGGCTCAGAGTGTATCTATAAAAGCAGTGTTGATAGAGTTCTTGAAAATAGTTCCCCTCTATTATCTCCAGAAATTTTTTCAAAGTCACTATGACCTATGCTGGAGGTTGTGATGCTAGTGCCCCATACCCATAGCAGAGGACAACGAGGTGACAGTTCCTGACTGGCCAATGGAGATTCTAAGATGCTATCAAAAGTAACATACATTCTGATTTCCGAGATGTTAAAATTATGCAAACAATGTACATTTCAAACCAATGAACTATTGCTCTGCCCGAGACACTGACAGTAAAAATAAGTATTCCTATTTCATAATGTTCCTATCACAAGACTTACGTGGACTAAGGTGTCTCTCCTTAGAGAGCATGTTGTAAGTACTTAGAAGCTTTATTAAAGAGTGTCCCCCAAATATGCACATGTAAAAAATAAAATATTTTCATATATTTAGACTTTAAAATCTACACATGCTCAGAGTAGAAAGATGTAAACTACCCTATAAAAGATGGATTGAGTGGAAAATTTGGAAGGATTAACTTTAATAAGTTTGACATCATTTATACATAAAAAGGAAAATATTCAGAATGGTATTTGTACAGATATAAAAGCTTGGGAATAAGAAAGACTTGTAGGAGTAGAAGTTGTCAATTATTGTCAAAAAACTATCCAATAGAGAGGGGATTTTTGTCAACAGACTAATGTAGTAAAATAATACAAAAAACAGGCTTAGCCTAATACCATCAATTTGTGTGATTTATGTAATTCCTTTGTCCAAGCCTTGCAATAGGGAAAAGATATAATAGTTATATGAATTTTGAGCATCAGGGTTTCTGGATAATTATTTATCAAAATTAAATTAATTCTTGTGCTAGTTTTATACATTCATCAATCTACTATGTTTTAGTTAATGGGTCATTATTTTAGGGTTTCACCATTTCTTCTCCTTCAAAAAGTTCTCTAAAGGATAATAATATTATTTATGAATGTCACCTTATGAGACTCCCTGAAGATCTGTTTGTTAGATTTCCCAGAAACACATAAATATATATTTTTTGCCAATGTGGCAAATTTTGAAGAAAATAAAGGATATTGTATTGATGATTGATCAGGCTATGAGGATTAGAGAGGCAGTTAAATGGATATGAAAATTGTCTTGCACAGAGAAATCTAGATTAATTTTAATGGCTCTGGTTATATTTATTTTGTATATTTAGCAGCATTAGGGTAGGATATGGTTAGCTCAGAAAGAATGGGACCGGATTGACTCATATGCCATATAGAAAAAAATAGGAAAAGAAGCTGACAGCATTAATAAGACAAGCTAAACATTAAGAAAAAAAATAATCTACTTGTCTTACTTTTGTTATGATAATTATCACACATACAGTATTATTGCCATGGAGAATTTCTTTACTAATAAATCCCTGGAAGGAATTGATTCATTCATTGAAATAGTCCCCAGAATGTTTTATAGAACAGAGGTAATCAATGACACCTGTTTTTTACTTTCCAAAGTACCATAGTTTCTAATCTACATAGGAACATAGAGAAACCATTTTCAAATGCATCATTTGATTTAATCCTTCAAGATCACACTATGAGTTAGATTTAAAATGCCCAGAGCTTGGGGCTTCCGCCAACCTCCGATCTCTCTTATGACTTCTTGCCGAGTCTATAAGGCACGAACATGGCATACTTCGTCAGACTTGGATGTGTTGAAACAGAGATTCCATTTCAGTGAAGTGAACCCATACAGTATGATCGATGCACAATGTAATGTAATCTCTCAATGTCACCGGCAATAGGAACACGCAATCTACCAGTGCCAGTGCAAACTGGCTCGGATGAAGAATTGAAGCTACAAAGTTAATTTATAGCACCATGACTCTCATTATTAGAGCTGGTTGTCAATTATAGTCATTCGCTTGTTTGGAACCTGAAGCTATTACAAAAATTCTAGAGAAGTATTGAATCTCTTAACAAAGACGTTCAGCAAATGTATACATTTTTAATGAGCAGAAAAATACCATTCTTTTTCTTTGAAAATATCTTTGTCTACCTTTTATATCACAAGTAGAAAAAAATTCCATCATCTTCCATTATATTCTACAACTGACATTATATATATGTATAAATAGTAGTGTTTCATTATCATGTTTTCTGTAATCAATCAGAAATACTTGACAAGATCCTATTATGTACAAGTTTTTTGCTTTTTGTGTATAACGTATACTCTTATAGCACTCACACCACTGGAAACATTTTTGTCATTTTATTTCACATAACTAAGCTGAGCACCTGCTGTCAGGGTCAAGCTGCTAAGCTGCTATGAAGTTAGTTAGGTGACGACTTTTTACCTGATTTGGGTAGGAGAAGAGAAATTCACCTGATGATAAGTCACATGCTTTTGACAGGAGGCATCCTACACACTCTGAGTGCCTGGAATCTGTCCTCATGGACTTTTTTCTTGGTTGACCAAAGACCCTTTATTGGCCTTATTCCAGGAGAGGAAATGACACCAACTCATCTTGCCATGCTTATACCTTTTCCAGTGATTCTAACGTTGCCTAAAGCAATGTGGAACATTTAACTAGAATTACCTACATGGCACAGTTTCTGTGTCTACCAGTGATCATGACTTTTTTTCCTTTGAAGAATAGTTTTGAATTTAGATAATAGCTGAAAGTTATTCAGATCTAAATCTGATGAATAAAAATGTTTACTTCTGTCTTTTGAATTAAACCGAAGATCTATTAAAAGTATCAAGTAAATATGAAATGGGTCATGACAAAAGTTTTCAGAAACAAGCAAAAAAAATCAAGAACTGTAAAATCTGTCTCGGTAGAAACAAATGAAGTCCTTCCTTCCACAAACACTAAGAAGCTGAGTAAGTTGAAACCTCCAGGGGTGAATCAGGAAGGATACAGTTGACTGAGTTTCCTGGAGGTGAAATTGTGGACCATAACACAGTCTGTTTCAAAACTTTCATAGTGACCTAAGTATAATAGAGTAATAAAGATGATGATGGTCCCTAGACTCACACAAACCTAACTTCCACTCTTCTTCTCAATAATTTTTTAATTTAAGCCAGTTACCCACCTACGATTTAGTTCCCTCTCACATAAAAGGCAACGGTAATACTCCCTACCTCCCGTGAAGCTGTTCATACGAAGCACAATGTCCAGGGTCACTAGCTTTTAGCACTTTATTTTCATTGTTGTTGTTGTTCATTTGCTCAAAATGTCAGTGATGAATGACTAAGATGTTAGATAAATAATTAGTAGAAATAACATAATCAACATCATTTTGCAAGCCGATGGAAATAGAGACAGCAATATAAAGTATTGTTAGGAAGTGTTCAAAGAATTATTATTGAAGTTCATTCCATGAATATGCCCAACCCAATTAAAACGTATTTTGGCATTTAAATTGGGACTGTGAAAACATAAATCTCACTTCTTTTAACTGTAAAGTGGGATGTGCCTAGGGGATAAATACTTTCTTTAGCTCAAAATTCAGTGAGAGTTTAATAACCATGACCTGGTAGACAGAGTTGTGGGCTTCTAAGGGGAAGACAGAGGTGAGGCCAGAAAGGGCAGGGGTGTGTAGAGAACTCACAGGACAGTGGGGGGGGGGAGATTTTAGAAGTCTTGGGACAGCTGTTATTCTTTGAGGGAAAGGATGCAGACCATAGCAATTGCTCATTAAATATTAAATCAGAGTTATAGTTGGAAAGGCAGGAGGAATGTATCTGAAGGACAGATGTGCGGAATGAATGATACTTGGGTCAACACGGAGGGAATAGCTGATTAGGATCCAGTTTAATAATTTACCATCAAATTATGACATCTATGCCTTAAAATAAAGTGCTCATGCTGAAACTTTCTGTGAATTTAGATAAGCTATCCAATTTTAAAAATGTATAAATTGTACCAGTTATAATTCTTGGTCTAAGGCCATACAAGTTAATAATTTTGCAAAAAGCAAATACTAAATTAGGTACAAAGGTTTAGTTCAGCAAGAATTTCCTGATGTACATATACCACTGATGCTTGGAGAAATAGCATTTCATATTATGTTAGATTATGTTATCCAAATAATGTCTTAACAGCACATTAGGAAAGAATGTCAATGTGAAGTGTATGAAAAACAAACTTATATGGGTATTTTTGCCTGGGACAAGAATGAAAGAAAGAAAAAAAAGGTTAAAAAACAGACCAATATGCTAAGACTTTCTTTTACTGTATTCCCATATCTTGATGTTTTAATAGATGGCAAGTCTACCTATTAAAAATGTTACTAGATCATAATAATCTTTCTTTAAAAGAGATTTTTGAATCTTTTTTTTCTTCTTTTCTTTAGTGCATTGCCATTAAATGGGAAAGCAATTCAAAATCAAATTCAAAATCAATATGAATAAGGCCAGGCCCATAGAGCTAAAGACAAATTGAACCAGCACCGAAAATTCATTTTAATCACATTAGAGCAATGGGGCCATGACAGTCCCACTAAATATTTTCATAAGGTTTCTGCCTAGGGCTTGAAATGGAAGGATAAAAATATCAGTGATTTTATCCATAAATCACCTGCAAATCTAACTTTTTTCTAATCTCTTTTAAGTAGCTAAACTATTATCCCCTTTTACTGTCCACCACCAACCAAAAGCATCAGAAACCATGTAATAATTGGCAACAAAAATTCCACCATGAAGTTAGGGGATGTAACAACAACAAAATCACAGCATCTATGGAACTTTCTGAGCAAGTTTGGCTCTCACCCACTCTTAATCACACACAGGCTGACCTTCAGTTGCCACAATGGAGGAAATGCTTACATCTTACATAGGAAGTTGGAACATTTTGCTCTCAAACATCAATAAGAATAGAGATTAGGATTTTAAGATATTAAAAATAAATATTGTGGCTCGGTGCCTGTGGCTCAAGCGGCTAAGGCGCCAGCCACATACACCCAAGGTGGCGGGTTCGAATCCCCAACCCGGGCCCGCCAAACAACAATGATGGCTGCAACCAAAAAATGGCTGGGCATTGTGGCAAGTGCCTGTGGTCCCAGCTACTTGGGAGGCTGAGGCAGGAGACTCGCTTGAGTCCAGGAGTTGGAGGTTGCTATGAGCTGTGATGCCATGGCACTCTACCCAGGGGGATAGCTTGAGGCTCCGTCTCAAAAAATATATATATTGTAAAGGAGAATACTGTATCTTTTAACAAGTAAAATCAAGAACTTTCAAAGTAACGACAGAACTTGAAGACAGTAGAGGTCATAGGAACATGATATGAACAGAAAATTCTCTTTGCAGAGGGAATAAGCATCCACTGCCTGGAATGTTCCCGTATATTGGTTTCCATGTAATATTTAACTCAATTCTTTTCTCTGAACTCATTTGCCTCATAGCCTCTATGTATGGAATGGAACAGGTAAGGGGGGGTTGTCTTGTTACAAAGTAGATGTTGAAGCAAAAGTCAGATGGAATAGTTAATAGAAACAGTGGATGCCAGTTCCCAAACAAAAAAAGAAAATTTTACATGGAGACCCTTTAGAAACTGCATGGGCTACTAGTTTTTGTGCACACAGGCAGAATAGGGGATATGGGTAGAAGTGATTCAGAGAGCAATTAAAGGTTCTCTGTTTGAAATATTGTCTTCATATTTTGATCCTTCTAGTTGTTATTCTCTTTGAAATGGAAATGCCACTGGGAGAGGAAATATATTACCTTCATACATTAGAGTCATACCGTCTATCTGGGGGAGAACGCAGGGGGGAGGCTTTGGAAGTAAGGACTTGGAAAAGAAAACATGAGCAAAGCAAAATGTAAAGGAAATTATTACCCAAGTTGGCCTGGGATTTCAGCTAATAGCAGGAGCGATTCAGAAGTATGATTAATAAACTAAGACCATCATTAAGGTTATATGACTATTACTAGGACACAGCTCTTTGCTGTGCTTCACAAAATTAACCAACATACTAACCATGTTAAAGTAACCATCTTTTGCATATGTTTTCCAAATTCACTACCTTATCTTGACATAGTTCTTTTAACAAATAGCTGGTAAAACAACTTGGATAGTTAGTCAATCCAGCTACTATGTGCTTTGTAACGTATTTTAAAAATATATCTAGAAGGGCAGTTTGCTATAATTGCATGTGTATTAGATAATATGGGTCTACATCCAAAGGTGGGTGTGGGCTGGTCAGTCACCCTATCACACTTAGGTGGTTGTCTGACATCTCACTAAACACCAGATGTCAGAGGTGGACACTACTATAGGTGAGTACATTATATTTATCACAAAACTCAATATATTGTTAGCATGAATAAATTTAATTGTTAGTTGCATTATAGAAGTTGGGTTTTCATTGGTGGAAGACATTTCTCACGTTCACATTTGAGAACTGTTGTTCATCACTCATAAGTTGATTGGCTAAAATAATTTAGAGACTCTGTGAATTCTTGAGTCAAAAGGATAAGTGAATGAGGCCTGATTCTTCAATAGTTCTGTTTTATCCATTGAATGAAATGGTTACCTGATCCCAATAAGAAGACAGACTCAATCTTGCTTCTAGAATGTTTTCCTATTTGCTGTAAAAGCAGCATCTATACAAGGAGCAATTCGATTGTCTAAATGGAGAGAGAGCTTGAACTTTTTCAAGTTTATGGAGCAGGTTGTGTTGACATTTTCTAAGTCTATTGCCAGGAAGCACTTGTTTTCTAATTATGTGAGGCAGACTCTCGTCTCAAACTCGTTTTCTTATCTGGAGCTGAGTTTGGTGGTGGCTCCTTCTAACTACTAAAAGAGCCAAAGTGACAAGGTCTATTCATGGCAGTGTTCGTGTCAACTGTACACCAGACTTTTGTCTACTTGCAATAGTCAATAGGATAGATGTGGTGCCCACTCACAGTCCAGACTACAGTAACCAGAAATCAGAAGCAGGGGAAGAAAAGTTTCTCATAATAATCATAATAGTAATTTATATTTTACTATAAGAACCAAGGTTTTTCTCATAATGTTTGATCCTTTTAAAAAGTCACTGAGTGATATGGAAGCCTCTCATTCAAACCTAGAATGAGGTGTGAACAGCCTTTTATAAACTGTGCTACAGATGTACCCAGAGAGACTAAGATTTTTATTTATTTATTTATTTATTTATTTTGCAGTTTTTGGCTGGGGCTGGGTTTGAACCCACCGCCTCCGGCATAGGGGGCCAATTCCTTACTCCTTTGAGCCACAGGCACCACCTGATACTAAGATTTTTAAACATTCATTTGCTTTTTAGAAAATTTTACATCTGTTTGTGTTTCATTCTTCATATCTTCAAAACTGGAACCCTAATAGTTCTCAGGGTTATTGAGAAGAATAAATGGAACATGACAGATGGAAGCACTTACCATGTCAGTAATGATCACTTCAAAAATTAGGTGACATTCTTTAACCAAAAAGTACACATTATTAATTGATATTAAAAATTGGAGATTTAAATGATGTTAAAAAATAAATGTTTTAAAAAACTAATTGGTTCTATGGTATTGAAATATAGGATCAAAAATAAATAAGGAATTTCTGGGTTAAGATGGTGAGTAAACACTGGCAAATCTAACATTTTTGCCTCCTAAAAACTCCTTGAAGGTAGGAAATTGGTCAAGAGTTTACTACATATGTGTATATATATTTATATATACACACACATATATATGAACATATATCATTATTTTCTATATATACATAGTAAATACTATATATGTCAATATTGTCTCTCTAAATATATATTCAGGGTGGACATAAAGTTCTTGTGCAATATTGTGAGTGTGTGTGTGTGTATATATATACATATAATAAATACTATATACACAAAAGTTACCAAAAATATATACATATTTTAAGGAAGGAAAAAATTATATTAAAATCATAATACTCAATATATACTGAGCACAAATATGAATACCGTTCACATTGAGCATCTCTTGTAATTGCAGAAGTCGAATGTGACTTGAGTATTACAGACTTGACAGTTTGGAGAGATGAGAACCAATCCACCCCCCATGAAATCCATAAAAAATTCCATAGTGAATAAAGCAAAGAGAACTGGATGAGGCTATTGGGTGTGTAATAGATCCTGAGATCTCCCTGAGCCTGTGGCTGGCTGACCACTCCTCTTTCACTCTGGTGGAGAACTAGGGCTTTATTCCCTAAAAGAACCCCTGCACTGAGAAATGCCAGGTGTAGTAAAGGACATGGAAGCCTTACTGAAATTGGGGATTGTCTACATTATACCAAATGCTGAATGCTCACACTCCCAGACCTATGCTTCAAATGATTCCAAGACTGCTGGCAAGCAGACTAGAAACCTCCAGGCAAGAATTTTAAAAAATGTATCTAATGCAAATCTGACCAATATAAAGAAAAGAAACTAAACTGCAGACAAAAAAGCAAGAAAAAGTCCCAAAACTGGTCTGCTCAGCCTGCTCTAAAATGAGGTGATCAAACAATTTCATCACTGAAACATAGACACTATTGTGAGTGAAAGGGAGAGTGGTTAACAATTATGTCAGGATGATAAAGGACTAAATGGGACTATGCAGGTCATGCCATGAGGTACAGTTACTCTGACCTACTGTGAAGTTCAAAGTCAACAAGACTCTCTCTCTCCTACTAATAAATGTACAGCTCATGATGATCATGAGGAATTGGAGGGAAGCTGTTAATTTCAAGCAAAAAAATGACAGAAAGACAAACAGAATAACCACAATGATAAAAAGAAATTTAAGGGCCAGACAGTTCGCTCAACACAATTTTCTTTTTGGCTGAGGCCAGGTTTGAACCCGACACCTCTGAGATATGGGGCTGGCACCCTACCCACTGAGCCACAGGTGCCACCCCACTCAACACCATTTGTTAAATGGGGAATCTTTTTTTTTTTTTGGTTGAGATGGAGTTCCACCAAATGCCCTGAGCAGAGTGCAGTGGTGTCATAGCTCACCGAAACCTCAGACTTGTGCTTTGGGCATCCAGCTGCCTCAGACTCTGGAAGGTAATGGGATTACAGGTGCTTTCTTTGCATGGGACTGGCTTTTTATTTTTATTTTTTTAATGAGTCGGGGTCTCTCACTCAGGCAAGTCATGCACTGGTGACCTATAGAAGACTGAAACTGGACTCCTACCTTTCACCATTAACAAAAATCAATTCTCACTGGATAAAAGACTTAAACATAAGACATGAAACTATAAAAAATGTTAGAAGAGAGTGCAAGAAAAATGCTTAAAGAAATTGGCCTGGGAGAATTTTTTATTAGGAGGACCTCCCTGGCAATTGAATCAACACCAAAAATATATTACTGGGATCTGATCAATCCAAAAAGCTTCTGGAAAATCAAGAGCATGGTAAGTAAAGCAAACAGACAACCTTCAGAATGGAAGAAGATTTTTGCAGGTTATGCTTCTGACAAAGGTCTGATAACTAGAGGCCACAGAGAACTCAAACTAATCAGTAAGAAAAGAACAAATAACCTCATTTCACTGTGGGCAAGAGACGTGAACAGAAACTTCTCTGAAGAAGACAGGCGCATGGCCTACAAACATAAAAAAAACACTCATCATCTTTAATCATCAGAGAAACGCAAATCAAAACCACTTTGACATATCACCTAACTCCAGTAAGATTAGCCCACATTGCAAAATTCCAAAACTACAGATGTTGGAGCTGGTGTGGAGAGAAGGGAACACTCCTACACTGTTGGTGGTAATGCAAGCTAATATAGCCTTTTTGGAAAGAAGTTTGGAGAACACTCAAGGAACTAAAAGTAGACCTACTGTTTGATCCTACAATTCTTCAACTAGGTAGAAGAATCTAAAACCATTTTACAACAAAGATATTTATACCAGAAGGTTTATTTCAGCCCAGTTCATAATTGCCAAGAAATGGAAACAGCCCAAGTGTCTATCAACCATGAATGAATTAACAAATTGTGGTATGTTTACCATGGAATACTATGTAGCCATAAAAAGGATGGAGACTTCACATCTTTTATGTTTACCTGGATGGAGCTGGGGCATATTCTTCTTAGTAAAGTAGCTCAAGAATGGAAAAAAAAAGTATCCAATGTACTCAATACTCCTATGAAATCAATATATAACCACCAACACATAGGAACGATAAAACATAACCATAGTTTAGAAAGAAGGAGGAAAGAGGAGGGAGAGGGAAAGAGGAGGCCAGGAAGAGGGAGGGTATTTGGTGGGACCTTACCTAATGTGCGTAATGCAATGGTGTATTTCAAAACCATTAAGAAAAGAGTCTAATTGTCTTACCACAACAAATAAGTGAGGTGATGGTTGTGTTCATCTGTTTGATGTAAGCATTTCACATTGTATATCAAATCAGTACACTGAACCCCTTAAATGTATCAATGTAGACAGTTATGATTTAATACAGGGGAAAAAGAAAAGAAATTTAAGGGAGTGAGTTGCTGGCATAAAAGTGAACCTACAAAGAACTCAAGCTAGACCTCCCATTTGATCCTGCAATCCCATTGCTGGACTTTTACCCAGAAGAAAAAAAAAATTCCTTTTACCACAGGGACACTTGCACTAGACTGTTCATTGCAGCTCAATTTACAGTCACCAAAATGTAGAAACAGCCTAAATGCCCACCAACTCAGGAATGGATTAACAAGCTGTGGTGTATGTATACTATGGAATACTATTTAGCCACTAAAAAAGATGGAGACTTTAATATCCTTTGTGTTAACCTGGATGGAAGTGGAACACATTATTCTTAGTACAGCATCACAAGAATGGAGAAGCAAGAATCCTATGTACCCAATTCTGATATGAGGACAATTAAGGTCCTAGTACACAGTGGTGGGTAGGGGATGGGAAGAGCTGAGAAAGGGAAGGAGACAGGGGGTGGGAGAACAAGGGAAGGGGTGTGGTACATCTTGTGGGGGCGGGATACAATTATAAGAGGGTCCTTATCTAACAAATGCAATCAGTATAATCTGGTTCTGTATACCCTCAGTGAATCTCCAACAATAAAAATAAATATATGGGTTAAAAATCAACTGTGAGATACATAATCACGTGAAGAGAGTTTAGCCCTAATGAAATCATCTGCACAAAAATGGAACAAAATTTTTTTTGACAACTTCTACCACAGGGATTTTTCTTCCAAAGTTGTTTTTCTCATTCTTCATTAATGAATCAATTACCTTCATGAGGCAACTATTTATGCCAGGCACTGCCGAGCCTTGGGGATTCTGGTTTAAGCCAGTTCCAAGAAATCTGACAGTAAATATTTGGCAGTTTAGGCAATGTGTAGTGTCACTATACTTTCTATATTGCTTGTTCCATTGCAGTGATTCCACAGAAATATAAGACAAAAAGACAGGTGAGCTGCTGTGTGAGATTCTACCACTAAAATTCTCAGGGACGTCCTGATGGGAAAGTTAATTTATTCAGAAAGAATGAAAAGTGACCCACAAAGCTGAAAAACCTAGGTTTGGGAGAGACAAACAGAGTCATTATTGGCTTTCAGTAGAGCCAAAAGAGAATCATTCCTAGAAAAAAAGTATAAGATTATTCTTGTGGTCTGTGGGTTTTTATCATAAAGCAGTGAATTGATCTTAATCGCACTTCCCAATGTGTTCTTTCTTTCTTTCTTTTTTCTTTTTTTCTATTTTTTCCCCATCTTGTCTGAAGAGTTGATTATTGTGGACTAGAGGAGAGTTTCAGACTCCATATGGCAGAGGGAACAGTCCCCAGCCTCACATGGTGGGAAGCCATTCTTGGATTTTGAGGAGGAAAATGCATCATAAAGACAGTGCTTTGAAAGCACACACACAAAGCCCTGCATTTCAGATGTTATTTGGGCAGGTTATATGAGTTGAAGATAGGATTATTAGCACATGAAGTACCATTTTGGAGGCTCCAGAAGCAACTCTGCCTTTTGTATATGTAGAGTCAGTCCTTGATTTTACATTGGGTCCTGTACCTTTTCCCCGGTCCTAATCCTATAGAGTGGGCCTTGCCAGATCTCTTGTAGTTTTTCTTTCCTTTTCTTGATTTAAAGTTCAAAAACCATCTGAGAACTTTGCCGCATTAACCTATCATGATGACTGACACACAGTGAAGAAGAGATTTCAAAGGAAGCCGGGCGGGCAGAAGCCATGGACAGAATGAGAGTGCGAATTGGAAGGGGAGACTTGGGCAAGTGGGCAATCAGTTACAGAGAGGAGCCATTGTGGGCAGCGTTTGATCAGTGAGTTGGTTCCCAGATTTCCAATTGAAGCTGTATGAACAGAATTGAATTCCAAGATTTATACTGATTGTGAGCAACTGAAATAGCTGAACGCGTGGAGCAGCAGTTGCTGAGTGATTACAAAGGTTTATAACAAAGACAGCTTGTGAGAGGTCGACAAAGACCAGAGGATGGGACTGAAAGGAAACATAAAGGAAAGCTGTTGTCTGGCAGGTTAACTACAGAGGAGGCAGGGAGAGGAGAGGAGGTGTCTTTGCGGAGAAAAAAATAAAAATGAGTGGAGGGAATAAAACGGAAGAAGCCAGAGTTTGGAGGCTCATGTTTAGACCGTGCACACAAAAGAGAAGAGAAATAGTTGATGATATACAGGAAAATGAAGGTGTTGGAAGCTTGGGAGCGCCTCACTTGTGAATACTAACAAGCCTTGCTACAGGGTCGGGAGACCACTGCACCCCTCATTTCTAGCTAGTTTCTTTTCAAGGGGGAAGACGGTGGCTCGATGACGTTTAATATTGTGCATGACGCTGACTCAATTCCATTCAATCCTTTTATGTTCTCAAACAAGATTTTGTTAGATTTAGCTTAAGACTTTACACTGAACGATTAACTTAGTATTGGGGGTAGAATTTAAGTTATTCTTAAAGTTGGACTCAAACCTTAAGGGATGATCAACCTAGATGCATGGGAAATATACAAGTTATTGTATAAAACTCTCAGAAAATTGGATTGGAGAAAAGACTTATAGTTGATATCGGTCGCCTAATAGTTTAAAAACTGACTTCATTTAAAATGTGTTCTCTGATTAAAAACCCCCAGGCATTAGTTGGACAATTAAGAAGTAAATTGTTTATTAAAAAAAGATGCTGGCCAAACCACAGATAATGAGTGAGAGCTGTGGGAGGGAGGTTTGGATGATAATGAAGACCCATGAATAAGACTTGTTTATTTTGGAAATCATATTACCAGTCACACTCCTGGGTCAAAAATGTAGAGTGCTGTTCACATACACACACACAGCAACTACCAACTGACTCTGAATCACACAAAGCTGGCTAAAAACTCAAGCTTCAGGATTTACTACACGGGTGACCTAGGACTTAAATTCTCTGAGTTTTAGTTTCATCATCTAACAATTGGAAGTACTGCTAATGTCACCTATCTTGTGAGGCCACTGTGACTTACTGGATAAGTTAAGGTGTGTGATGTGCTTATAATATGCCTGACATTCAGTGTGCCCCCTGTAATCCATGTAGTTAAAACTGTAAAACATACAGATTTTTAAACACTCTTTCTAATGGGTTAGTGATTCTCATTTCTAGCTGGTAAGCAAATAATATCTGTGCTCCATTGTAAGAGTATATGACACTCTCCTGGGTGTGGGACACAACCACAACAGGGACTCTACCCAATAAAGGCAAACATTGGAACCTAATTATTTGTACCCAACAAATGCAAACATTAGAGCCTAATTATTTGACCCTCATATTAATCTGAAATTAAAAACTATTATTTGGGTTTGTCTTTATCATCAACACTTCTTTTTTTAAGGCAAGTGTGAAATAAAGTTAATTGAAAAGAAAGATATTTACAGAGTGAGGGAAAGACATGGTATACAGCAGGGGTCCTCAAACTTTTTAAACAAGGGGCCAGTTCACTGTCCCTCAGACAGTTGGAGGGCTGGACTGCAAGCCCTGGGACTGGTCAGCTGCTAAGCAGGACAGGTGGCGGTGGCAAAAACACCTGGAGGGCCAGATAAATGCTGCGTGTGGCCCGTGGGCCGTACTTTGAGGATGCCTGGTTTACAGAGCAAGGTGTGTTTGTCATAGACAGTGAACCAGGTCCCACTGTTACAACAAGGAAAAATACCTCAGGACAATATGTTATTCTTTTATTAAACCATATGTTAAAACTACAAGACTAAGAATGGCAAAGCTTAATATTTTACAAAGTGAATGAGGCTCTGTTCTTCAAAAGGTAGGAATAAAGTTTGCTGGAACTAGGAACTCTCTTTATGACCTTAGGTAGATGTCATAAAGAGAGTTCCAGAATGGCCTTCAAGACTTCCTGCTGGGCCTTCCCTATTGAATCTTACCTCTTCAAATGTAAGTGGGGCCAGCAAGTATGATGGGATAGCACTCTAGAATTGGGTTACTTTAAAAGGAAAAGTGAAGATATTTTGCGGGTATGATTAGGGTCTCTAATCAATTGCCTTTGAGCTAATCATGCGTGTAATTCCCCTGGGTAGAGATGCCCTAGTCAACTAAGCTCTGGAAAGTGTGTCTGGAGGTCACATCTTCCTGCATAAGCAGAGCCATATGGCTGTGACCTGGGGGCAGCCTTCCTGAACTGAGAGTGTTCCTTGGCCAACAGTCAGCAAGAGAATAAGACATCAGCTATAAAATCACAAAGAATTGAACCTTGAATGAATTTCCAAGAGGATCTCAAATTTCAGATGAACTGAAACTTGAATGAACTTCTGAGAAGACTTCAAGTTTCAGATGAAATTAAAGCCATGGGTGCCACCTTGGTCTCAGCCTGGTAAGACTAAGCAGTCAACCCAGTTACCAATTCCCTAACCCACAGAAACTATAGATAATAAATTTGCATTTCTGTAAATGGCTAAGAAAACAAACACGTGGGTTGTTATGAGTTGCTTGACAAAAGGGATGTGATCTGACAAATGCATCATTAAGCAATTTCATCTTTGTGTGTGAAAAGTGCATTGTATGTGAAACAGAGTATATTGACCCACATCTAGGGGTGTATCCTCTTACATACCTGGGCTATGTGGTGTTGCTCCTAGGCTAAAAACCTGCACAGCACGGTAGTGTACTGAATACTGCAGGCAATTGCAAAATAATAGTAGGTATTTGTGTATCTAAACACATCTAAACATAGAAAATATACAGAAAAAAAGTATGTAAGTATACTTATATAAATATTATTATGATCTTATAATCTTATGTGGCCCATTGAAATCATACATGGTTCTTAACTTATTATGGGATAGGAACTGCTTTGCTGTGTGGGGGGTGGGAGGTAGAGGATGGGGATGTTTATGATATTTTCCACTAGACTCCAAGTTCACCACCCTAGTGACACATTCACCCTGTGCCCACACTGAGCTACTAAAACTTATGTGAAGCATAATAATAAATAACATTATATTACTGAGTACAAGGGCTTAGAAATTCGAGTAACAAGCTTTCTATAAATATTAGATTAAAAAGACTTGAACAGCTTTTACCACTATAGAGGATAATAGAATTTGATCAGCTAAATCCCAGGGCTTTATGAAGCACAAATTATGTAAACAAGCTTAATGGCTTTTTGATAAAACTACAAAACCCGTGTGAGGAAGATGCAAGAGGGGCTCCTGATTTGGACTTCAAACTTCACGCACCGAAGCACAGATGCTTATTTAAATTATAAAAAATTAAACACGAATGCAAGAAGAGTTATTGAAAGCATGAATGAGAGGATAACATATTAAGAAAAATATTGTTTTAGGTTTACAGATAGGCAGTAAGGTTCCGAGGATAATGGCTGGATCTAGTTTTATTTACCATTGTTATTAAATATCAGGCAGAAAGAACTCAATGAAGCTTTAAACAGGAAAGTTCATGGTTTTTAGAGAAAGAATGTTGGTAAACACTGGAAGAAAATAAAAATAAAAAGCTGAACTATTAGGAAAACCATATAGTTAAAAGAGGTAAATACTGGAGATATATATATGTAATAGGATACATTTGGAAAAATTCTAACACCAGATTTTTAGAGGAAGGATAAAAAATGGGGAAGGAAGGGGAGAATAGCAACGACCATATTTTATAATGTGCCCTAAGATCTAAGAAAGGAATCCAGGCTTTGGCTTTCATAGAATGATGAATTTCTCTGCAAAGGATTCAATGGAAATATTCTCTCTTCAGTGTCAACGGTGCAGCACTTGAAACGTTCTGTCATTTAGGGCACCCCTTAATTTCCAAGAGATGTGGCTCTGAACTGCGGGTAGTCAAAAAGAGAATTGCACAGCAGAAGAGCTGCCTTACGATAAAAAATGAAGAGAGCCCATTTATGTCAAACTTGGCCAACCAATAAGTAAATTCAAGCTCGTTTGAGATAAGAGGGTTCAGTCTCTAAATTATTTTACTTTGAGTAGTGATTTTTTTTTTGACATTCCGTAGTAATAATGGATTTTTTCCTTTTTGTTTTTCTTTGAATGAAAGACAGTATAGAAATCAGTGTATTCCAATACATATTTACAAGGAAACTGTGTAGAGATTCATTAACATCCTCAATTTCCCCCGGTGAATTTGTATAGTTTCTGCCCACAAGACAGCTTTACCTGGTCAAATTACAGGGCCCTAAGCATCCTGGCATCCCACCACTGTCCTAATTTTCTCCTGCTCTTCCTGCTCCAACCCCAGGGGTTACTCCAGGCAGAGACCTGGGAGCCATTTTCAACAGTTTCTCTCTCTCCAGAAATAGTCTGGCCAACTCAACTTTTTAAATATGTATCAAATCAATATCCTCCTCTTTGACTTTATTGCCAGCACCTTAAATCTCATTTTCAAATTCTAACTGACTAAGGGGGCTTTCTACTTGTCTCTCTATCTTATGTATGGGTCTTCTTTGAAGAGTCTTATTCACAGCTGCCAAAGCGATGTTTCAAATACACAGTACCTGCTTATCTTGTTCTGTTGCTTGAAACCAGGGTTCCTCAAACTTTTTAAACAGGGGGCCAGTTCACTGTCTCTCAGACCATTGGAGGGCCAGACTGCGGGCCCCGGGATGAGTCAGCTGCTAAGCAGGACAGGCAGCAGTAGCAAAAACACCCGGCGGGCCACATGTGGCCCATGGGCCATAGTTGGAGGATACCTGCTCAAAACCAGTACTGTCTTGCTTTCACTTTGGGACCAAGGTTCAACTTCTTCACCTTCCACACAAAGCATTTCATGAGTAGAGCTAATTTTCCTTCCTTCCATTCCCTGGCCCCATAATCCCCACTTGTTCTTCAAGACTTAGCTCCTGAGTCAGCTGTTTGTTGGGAGAGTTTGCTGGGCCCCTGTGTAGTTCTGGAAATGCTCTGTCATTAGGGCACTCCCTGATTTCTAAGAAGTGGAACTAAATCCATGGCTCCCCAAATTGTCTCTGCAGCATCCTTAGGAGGCTCATCATTTCCGGCCACATCCACACTCCCTGCATCCTAGTTGCCACTATTTGCCACACATTTGGCTCCCATCACATCCATTATGCTGTAGGTGACCAGTTGTGCACCTCCAACCCCGAGCAGAGGCTGTGCCCTCTGCCAGCCCATTTATCCTCCACCCCTGCCTAAGCAGACTCACTGGCTGGCCCAGGCACATAGCGGAGTGGGGTTGCACAGATTCAAAGTTACTCTTCCTGGCTTGGCGCCTGTGGCTCACTCGGCTAAGGCGCCAGCCACGTACACCTAAGGTGGTGGGTTCGAATCCCCAGCCTGGGCCCGCCAAACAACAATGAAGGCTGCAACCAAAAAATGGCTGGGCGTTGTGGCGGGCACCTGTGGTCCCAGCTACTTGGGAGGCGGAGGCAGGAGATTCGCTTGAGCCCAGGAGTTAGAGGTTGCTATGAGCTGTGATGCCATGGCACTCTACCCAGGGGGATAGCTTGAGGCTCCGTCTCAAAAAAAAAAAAAAAAACAAAGTTACTCTTCCTATTCTGACTCTTTTTGTCATTTTCTGATACCCAAGCAGTCATTTCAGCCTTTGCATGGATGACCCATTTGCCTCCAAAATGTCCTCAGACACTTTTGCTCCACTTACCCTCAATTTTATACACACACACACAGAATGTGTGTATAAATATAAAAATATATATACACAGAGAGTGTATCTCTATATACAGTGTATATAGATGCGTCTCTATATATACAGTATATATATATATGCATATATACACAGTAGCTTGTAGAACCTCCGTAGTGGACCATCTCCCTACATTGATCAATACTACCTTAAGTTGACCTTAATTTTCATAGGTCAACGAAAAGTCCACATGTACTCCATGGAAGTTCCTTAGGTTGACCACCCCACATAGTGACTGGTTTGTTATAGTCCCTTGAGTGGTCAACTTACAGAGTTATTTCTAAAAGAAATTTGGAATAATTAGTAGAAAATGAAAAATATCTATGTGTGTATATATATATATATATATGTGTGTGTGTGTGTGTGTGTATGTGTGTGTATTTCCACACTTTTGATAAATATTTCTTCACCAGAACCCCAGAACCCTGATCCCCACCCATTGAGTTTCTGATAGTTGATGGCTTTTCTCTGTGACATCAACCTCTAAGCAACATTTTCAGCTTTCATAGACACAGTATTCCTATGCTAACGATTAGCACAGTTAGAACATTTGTATCTCTCACCCCAACAGGCCTGGCGGCTCACCCAACTGCCAAACTTACGTCTCAGTTCAGACAGCTAGGAGAGGTTCCTACTGAACCAGATCAAAACGAAGCTCCTCATCTTCCTTTACATTGTTCTACCCTTAATTTTCTACATTGCCTAAATGACCCTGTAATTCATCCAGTTATTCAATACATGAGATTAGTAATCATCACTGCCTATCTTTAACAATTCCTCTCCAATCTTTGACCAGATAGACCTAAAATGGATCTATTCCTCATCACTTAAACCCCCGTCCAAGGAAGCACCATCTCTTCGGGGGACTTTCACAGCAGCTTCAGAACTAGTCCCAGTGTTTTCATGCTGTCTCTCATGGCACCTCAACTGGTAGATTTTTAAATGCAAACAAGAACTTCTTATTTACCTGGATTCCCACCCACTGCAATTGAAAAAAGAAAAATGAATTTTTTTTTAAAAAGTTTTTGGCCAGGGCCGGGTTTGAACCCACTACCTCCAGCATAAGGGGCTGGTGCCATACTCCTTGAGCCACAGGTGCTGCCCAAAATGAATTTTTTTCCCTGCCACCTTATCCTTATTGCTGGTCTTCTCTGGCCCCTGCCTACTCCCCCACTTCATCTGGAGTCCTGTCCTGGGCTCACTGCGCTCCAGCCCCTGGGATTTCAGTTCTTTGGAATGAGTAGATCTCTTTTGTGCTTTGGGGTATTGACTGATAGGCCCATTTGTCTTCCTTGCCTTTTAAGCTCCTGTCTCCTTTTATACTTTAGGTTTGGGGGTGCCTAACAACTTCTCCTGGCACAGAGTCATGTCGGGACTTTACACAGAGTCTCAGGCCGTCATGCCCTCTTCTTCTTTACCATATATCTCCTGGAAATGGAATAGCCCAAGCCAAGCTTTAGAGCTTCATGCTCTGTTGATGATGTTAAATCCAAGTTTTTCCCAGAAGAAGGAAAAGTTGATGAGTGGCAAAGGCCCCCCAAATGCCTGCTGGTCAGTAAGGCAAGATTCTTCGATGGTCTTTGGACACAATGATGTTCATAACTATCTAGAATGAATGGAATGAACATATTCTAACTTCCGAGAGCTGCACTATGCTCCTTGCTGTGTCTGTAATACTGAGTTAATTTCACTCATGCTGTTTAAGGAAGCTATTGATGAAGATGAGATCTATGTTTCTGAGCCAAGGCTGCAATCCACAGAAAGGTGAAAGTAAGCCAGTCCTTCATCATGTGTAGGTTCCTAACATGAGGCTGGTCACATTGGGGTGATATTTTGTTTGATTTTCTGTCTCCGTGGACATGCATATAGGAACATAATTGAAGCAAACTCCTAATTGTCTAATCTCAGTCAGGAGGCCCTGATTTCTCTTAAGGTTGACAATTGACTTTAATTATCTTTACATTTTTATGTATTAGGAGAAACCAAAATCATGAGTCATAAAGATTAAATCAAATTATCATAGATTATTCTTTAGTTCTAGCAACCTTAAACTGAAGAAAAAACTGGGAGAACTTGAGAGTTCTCCCTCAGCAAACTCTTTCCAGTAAGTGGGTTCCTACTCTAGGGCAAGCTGGGAGTTCTTGGTGGGAAATTGGGGCACGTTAACATCCACCTTACCCTCTTCTCTACACATCTCCCAGTCTGCACTCACGGCCTCCCCATTCTCCCTTCTGTTCTGCACCAGGCCTGGTTTCCTCATACGGCTGGAGTTCTCTCCCGGGGTCTGCTGCCTCCAGGACTGTTTGGGGTCTTACTTCTAGTTGCACAACCCAGTCTCCACTTCAGACATACTCAATCAAAGTCTCCGGGAGTGTTACCAAAAGTGTGTATGGAAGAGGAACAAAAAACACACCTCACTAAAAGATTCTGAAGTATTCCCAAACCATTAGCTTCCAATAGGTTTTGGTTTGGATTTTGGCTGAATGACATGGGCAAGTCATTTAAGTCTTCACAGCCTTCCAAAATAACAAAAATACCTTATTCACAGATAACCTTGTCTGCAAGGTCCCTGTGTGTTGGACAATGCTAAGAGCCATATGTAGATTATCTTATTTCATTCCTATAGTAATGCTAGGAGGTAGGTATTATTATTATTATTATTATCAATCCATTTTACAGATAAAGATTCAGAGCCTTATTGAGTTTGGTAAAATTAGTAAGGTGCCCCATATTACACATCTAGTGATTAATGAAGCCAGGGTGCAAACCGAGGAGTTAGCCTATTAGAATTTATCATAGCACCTGACACACGGTGAGCAGTCACCCGTACCAGTCACCCCATGCAGCGTCCTATCATTGTCCCTATAGTCAGACGCCTCAGGAGCTCACATCAGATGCTGCTCTTGTGCTGCAGCCGTCCGACAGGACGTGCCTTACACCTTTTTCTGGCTTTTCGGCAGGCAAGATGTTACCAAGTGTCTAATGGAAAATCTGCTTTTATCTCAGAAATCTGTCCATCTTATGCTGCTGTGAGAATGTACAAGAGCCCACAATCTCCTTTAGTAGCTTTAAAATTTAATACAGAAGTGGAGGAAAAGCAGGTTCTCAGCCCAAGTAGAAAATTCCAAATGAATTTCATGAGAGCTTCGGGTCCCTTCAGCTGGGCTTTCAGAACTTAGAAAGGCTCCTCTACAATTACAGAGAACAGAGGAAGGTCTGGAGGGTCAGTGGGGATAGCTGAGTAATGATACTACATTTTCCCAGTCTTGGTCTTGAGTTCTTTCTGCAGACTTCAACCCTACAATTCTATTCTCTGGCTTCCTCCCTACATATTGACTTTTAGAAATGCTAATTAATTGTTCAAGTTAGAGGTGGAACTTTTTAAAAAGATTGTCTCAAGGGTTTTATTGCTTTAGAAATACAGTCTCTTTCACCTAACAAATCTAGTATTATTTCACTTACTAAATGTTGTGATAAGAATACAGCACCAAAGAAACAAACCATTATGGAACGATTTATTCTCAACAAAGAGAAAAGCAAAATATAAATATGACATAGTCACCTGTCATGTTGCAGTACACTTTCAGAGGCCCCAGGGGTCCGCTGCCGTCAGGGTCTATCCAGTAGTAGTTTGACGTCTGGCCGAGGTGTTTGTACGCTTCACAGGAAGGCTCATAGATAGCTGGAAGGACACGACCAGAGTGAGCCGAGCACGGAACAAACAGCTCCCCCGCAAACACCCCAAATCCTGACCTACCACCACCAGGACTATTTCCTCTTGTTAGAATGAGTGTCCTTTTTCTCTAAATTTAAATTCACGACATGATTCTTCTACATGGGTGTTTCTGACCAATCACAGCAAGTTCCTGATACGACTTTGTAGGTAGGACTAAAACAATCGCTGAATGTAACGTTTGTTTCACTGGGGCTGATGATAACTGAAAATAATATCTAATTTATAGTTATTTATAGATTTCATGAGAAACTTCATTTTGAAAGGTCATGAATAGTGGCTGCTTTGGGGGGAACTTTCTCTCTCTTTCTCTTTCACACACACAAACACACACACACACACTTTTTTTTGAATATTTAAGATTCCCACAATGTATGTAGTTTTGAATCTTCATTTACCTCAGGAGAAATGGGAGGAAAGAGATTTCCCTGATTCATTTTATTTGTTACAGGTGCTTTCATTATATCAAATCTATTTTGGGTAGAAAACCGACATTCATATAATTAAATTTTTTTCGCATTATTTTCAATTTTGTTCCCACGTGCGTGACAAATGTTCTTCTCAAGGAGACTGCACCTTTTTTCAGAAGTAGAAAATGGACATGTCCATCTCCCCCTTTTCAGCAGACATGTCAAAAATGGAACTGAGAAACTTTTTTCAACAGCTCTACACTGACCATTTATAAAGAATATAGAAGTTCTCACCACAAAACAAAGAAAAAGTTCTGGTAAATACGCGTCTACCTGACACACAAGTAGTGGAGCCCTTTGGTAACGTGCCCTGGACTCAAACTCCTGGGATATGTGCTGTGCTGAATTATGAAATAGGAGGTCTGATCTGGGCCCCCCCTTTTATGACTTTTCTCTACCAAGTGCCCTCTGCCTTCCATTGGCTTCTCACGGTTTCCTCTTCCCCAAAATGTTAGTCCTTTAATTCTATGTCTTCTCACCACCACCAACGTCCTAGACTAAACCATTGCTAAAACTCTTTCATTTACTCACCAGCGCCCCCTACCCCTTGTCTTCCTTCTGCAAATAGCGCTCAAGTTACCTACGGTGTGTCTGGCACCAGGATGGACACAGAAACCGCAGCTGTGAACAACACAGACTGGAGACCTTTGGAAAGCGTTTGTTGACTTATTCTTTTGGTACCATCCCTGCATAAACCAACTGCTATTGGGAGAGGATGGGACCAGAACGCTAAGCAAAGCCCAGGCTTCTTTTGTCCCAGTGTAATTATTGACACGTCCACTTTCAATCTCCCAAGGGTTTTATTGGGATACTAAACTATACAGTTGCTCCAATTTTGAATGCCATGCCAAGTAAAATCGAGCAATAAAAGGCAGGGAAAACCTCAAGCAGGAAGGTGTTATCATTAGATAGGTTTTAGATCTAATTCTGTGTGAGAAGATGACAAGTTTTAAAAAAGTGATTCACAAAAGGTAAAGAGAGGCTGTTACTGCCATAGGCCTATTGGAAGACGGCTTAAATCACAGCAGTATGACAGAGGTGGACGTAGATAGGACTGATTCAAGTGTTTCTAAGATCATCAAGGCATGGAAACAAACTGGTTGTAGGCAGTGAGGAAGGAAGCTAAGAAGGACCTAAAATCACAGTCTTGAAAAATAAGCTGTTCCATTAATTTCTGACAACTTTCTTCAGATTATTACAATTTTTATATATCGTTCAGAATGATCCAGGACGTCAGGTTCAAATTCGTAGGTCTTTCCCTTAGCCTCTCTTAGTCAATTTACCATTAAAGCCTCTCAGCTTTTTCTCTGATATTTACTAATTAATCATTCTTTGTCCTTATCTTCTGGCCTTGGTGATCACCCTAGTCATCGGGCTTTTCCCCAAATATCTCACTTCTGACCCAAGCATGCTTCCTAACCAGTGTTAGTCTACTTATAAAACATCACTTTCATTTGCTTAAAAATGCATAGTTCCTTCAGTATCAATTATATCATAGACCATTATCTTTAAACACGAGAATTTTCATGTACCTAACAGGCCTTTCTTGGGTTCAGCCACTTTGCAACGTAAACTTTGTGCCCTGGGCAGGCACAATTGCCCCTGGAGCTTGTCAACTCACCTTGACCCTTTCACAGGCTGTCTGTGTCTGCGCCCAGCTGCACGTCTCTGCCCAAGAATGGATAATTTCTTGGTCAGTTAACACATTGCTGACCAGTCACAGATACCCAGGGAATCCACGTATCATGGAAAGTTTCTGCATAAAATTGCTGGTCCACAACGTGTTGAGGTGTTAGCGGCGCTAACTGATTCTCTATTATAAGCAGCTGAGAGATGGGGTGGGTGAAAGAGTAAAATAGGCTGAATTTGGACACCTGGGAACTGAGCCTGGGAGAAATACCAGGGAACAGCTGCTGTGTTAACACATTGCTGACTGGAGATTTTACACCTATGTTACCAGGTGACTCGTGACTAGTCAGTAGTGTGTTAACAGTTCAAGCAAAAGTGGTAAGAAACAAGGCTGTGCAGTCAAACAGATGTGGGTTCACATTCTGAATCCACAAAAACCTCCTTAAATAACCGGCAGCGTTGCCTCGCCCCACTCAGCCCTGCCTGGAAAAGAAGGGGTGTTTCAGCACGGAGTTACGGGGCTGGAGTAAAAATCCACATCAACTGCCTGGCGTGGCCTCTGACCACAGTAAGCACTGAATAGGCGGCTTTCTGGAGACATTTTCATTATTAATATAATAATTGCCATTTAGGTCCCACTCCAATCCTCCTTCCTAAGACGCCCTCCCCAGTCAACACGTCCATCTCTGCACGGCCCACGGCCCTCCCCGCTTATCTTACCAACGGTAGTATTTACCTAAGTCAGGGCTTGATTAACTGTTGTGGATTCAATTTTATATGTGAAAATTTTATTTTTTAGTAAAACTGTGAATGGTCATGAGGGTAGGCTCTGCAAAACATGTTTCTTTCTATTTTTTATTCCATATAATCTAACATGGCAGAGCGTTTATACTTCATCTGTTCTTCATTTTCAATAGTTCTTTTGATAAAGAATTATTAGCAGCCTAACTAACCATAAGGGGTGCCTGCTTATTAAAGCGTGACAGTAACTATAGCCTTTCCACGCACAGACACAGGCATTTTAACAAGGACTTAACCCAAGTGTAACATAACTAATAGTAGATGTTGAAGGTAAGTGGATTTGGGGGATCTTGGTAGCCAGGAAGCCCCTTTTCTTCTAAATGTGACAAGTACCCTGTGTATCATCAACCTAGCACAGGCCTACAAGCTGCTTTTGCCTCATCAACAAACATGGAAACCCAGGTGCTTTAGTCCAAACTTTTGCATGTATGAAAAATCAGCTGGAGAGCCTGTGAACGTAGGATTCCTGGACCTCCTCCTGAAGACGGGCTCAGCAGAGAATCTGCAGTCCGAACGAGCTCCCAGGAGCCGCTCTGTCGCTGGCCCGCAGATTGCGTTCCGAAAAGCTTGGCTCTCATCCTGAGAAAATGTTAACTGGAGAAGCCTGGGCTAATTTTTATTTATATTTAAATATCCAGGAAAGATAGGTCACTGAAAGGCAGGACAGTAAAATTGTAAATACAGGAAGGTTAGAATGCCACCTCCTGTCACTCAAAAAGTAATAAAAATGTAATGAGATACAAAGCCCTAAATAAAAATACAATGTCAAAAAATATACTCGTGGGAATGCAGAGGAAAATGTTTGGAAAGAAAGACATCAGAGCAGTAATAGCGGATCATTTTTGAGGAGCAAATTTAGGAGCGATTTAAAACTTTTCCTACTATTTTTTATTTCCCATATCACTTTACAGTGTACGTATGTTGTTGTTTTAATCATTAAAGGTAACTTTCAGATTCTGTATCTGGAACGATGACACTGAAGTAACGCGGCAAGCTGTGTTGGGCTGAAGTTGCGTTAGTTTTTAAGTCCGAGTGATCTCTTTTCTGTCATTTACTGGCAGGACCCCCTCCCTAAGCTTTAGTACAGCGAGGGCAATAACACCTTCCTCACCAAGTCATCACGAAGGTTAAATGAAATTCTATAGTTTATAAGCTAACACAGTATTGAATATATTGGATTTTTTATGCTGAGAATTAGCTAAGGAAAGTATTTGCCTACATGCCTCAGCCAGTTAGCTCTGTACCCACTGGACTCTTAGCTGGGCTGCATAATTTTGCACGTGAAGCCCCAGGAGAGGACAGAGTACGGGGGCTGAGGCCCTGGTCATTGAAGAACATGGTGGTTCTGACCCATTGGCAGTAACTGAGGTTTGCTAATAGACTGCTGAAAAAGAGGAAGATAATTGGGTTGATGGCAAAATGAATAGACTCATGAAGCCTGTTAGTTTACTGGTAATTTTTCTCTGTTGCAACTCCCAATCCCAATTAGAAGCTCTCATATTATTTACATAGTCATAAGCTAACTGAGGCTATTCAGAAATATTACTATTGAATATGTCTGGTTAAATTTCATGGTGTATAAAAACTTAGAATGAGACGAATTCTAGATACCTTACTCATTTTTGTTAAACAAGGAATGTCATCTGCCTGACACTGGGTTTCTCACAGTGGCAAACGACAAAGTGCTATTATGTGCCATTTAAATAGCCAGGAAAGATATTCTGAATCCACAAAACCTCCTTAAATAAGATGAGCAACGCTGCTGTGACAGGCCAATGACCGGACACTTGGTGACTTAGAACAATGCCAGTTTCCCTTACAGTCCTGGAGATCGTAATACAGTTAACAATCATGACACAGCTCTGATCAACAGGTTGAAAAGAGGTTCACTGGGCTAAATTCCAGGTGTGGGCAGGGCTGTTTCTTCTGAAAGCTCAGGGAAGAAGTCGTCTGTTTATCTCATCAGCTTCCAGAGGCTTCTCATCACCCCCGTCCGTGTCCTCCACCTTCAAAGCCAGGAAGGGCTGTGGGAGTCTTGCTCACGCTGCCCCACTCTGATTTCCCTCCTTGCATTGCCTCTTTCTCTATTTTAAAGAGCCCTGATGATTTCAAAAACGGGATAAGCTCCTCAAATCAAGGCCCTTGACTTAATCACAAGGTCCCTTTCCCGTACAATGCTTCATAGTCACAGGTGCCACGGAGTAGGACATGGACATTTTTTTTTTTTGGGTGGGGGCATTTTTTTTATTACAACCATATAAAAACAATATGATTCTCTTTGAAATAGTATATAAAAATATCACAACTACATAAAATATGCTTGCTCCAAGGAACAACTTTTATTAAACATGTTATGTGCTCCTAGTGTATGAAGCAGAAATAATGAAGAAAGAAGAACGAAATCAAATTTTTGTGCTGAAAACTTTAAAGACCCATAGGCCTCGAACATGACAGTCACCAGCAGAACACTAAATGGTATGTCTCCAGCCAACAGCCAAGAAGGAAGGAATTCTGTGAAGGCTCTGTCCTCTGCTGACACTCAGACAAGGCACGGGGCCACCATAGGATGGCTGCGTCATGGGCAGCACGTTTAAGAGCAAAAACACCAAGCAAGCCTAATGCAATGAGGAATGCCATCAATTAAGACTAGTTAAGGTGAGGGGAGGATGGGACTGGTGGTCTGCTCCCAAGGAGAGCAGCCAGAGCTTTGCGGATGCTGAGGCGCTGAGGCCGGCTCTCTGCTCCCCTCTCCACGCCCTGTGCTTTGAGAGAGGGAATTAAAAAGGAGGAAAACATCCTTCCTATTATTACCTCAGAGAGCATGAGGATCACGAAAAGCGGCTAAGGATTAATCACATTAGAAAATTAATCACAAATCAAAAATAAACACACGCATTAAAGTTAGCTTTGGAACATCGTAAGAGTCTTCCTGGCAGCATCGAAAAGGTAAAAATTCACTTCTACCTGATCTGATAGAAAACTAGGGAAAAAGCATAAAATAGCTTTATACTTTATTTGCCAGGAAATGGTATGAATAGTTTACAAATTCCTTCACTCTTCTGCTTTCTTCTAAAGGAGGGGATCACGTGTTCAGTACACACTTGCACATACTGGCTGTAGGGACCAGATTACAAGACGGTAAAGACGGATGTTGGTTTTCTGGAGACTGTACCCCTGAATGAATAAAGAAGCCTTTTAATATAAAACATGGTATGCCAGCAAAATAGTTTCTACGGGGCATAGTTAGGGGTGGGGGATGGTCAATGCAGGCCCTCTTTTTTCTACTCTGTTTTTAATCACTAAACCACTTTCTAAACTTAACCTAGCTTTCAAAAGTAAGTTTCTGTATCAGAGAGAGGCATTTCCCATTTGAAACTATGAAACTGACTTTCTGATCTCAGTCGAGTTCTAGTGAATTTGGTTGGTGAAATGAAACTAGTTTTCCTGGAACCTAATTATTCCTTTTAAGGTAACTACTGAGGTTTGTACACAGGCAAGCTGGAAATCCAGAGAGGTGGCGCTGACCTTGAGAGCTTCCTCAGTGAAAGCTCCCTAATTCTAGGACTCTGCAATTACTTTTAATTAGTACAATATAAGCTTCGCAATACCGAAGTCCTCATTAACACTTGAATATTAACCTCATATGTTCTCTGTCTGTTTGGATTTTTTTTTTTTTTTTTGAGCTTGAATGAACGGCCGGAGTAAACGACATTATTTCCCCTGGGAACTATTGTCTCATTATCGACGCACAGCAAATGAAGATGGCAGAGAGAGTGTGGCTTTAAAAACAGATATTCTGCATGCTAATATTGTGTCATGATCTTTCTGTGAAGATAATTTCTGTATGAGATGTTATTCATTATAGCCCCCTAATGGGTTCATTCACCTGTCCAAATCTCAAGGGATGGGAGTAATTTAGGAGGAAAAAAAAGTTTCAGTTTGCTGTTAAGATAACAATAGCTTAAAAATAGTTGCCTTAATTGAAGAGTTCTTAAACACTTTTTAGAAATCCGAGCAAAATCTACTTGTATTATTCCATTTCGACGCTCTCTTTTCCCCACACCCATCTCATTTCTGCCTTTTGTCTGCATCGACTCAATGACTCTGCTTTAAGGAACAACAATATTCCTTACTCGTGCAGTCCAGTCACAGAACTAGAACTCTGGCGACGTTCAGGCTACCACGTTCCATGTTCATTGTTGGTGCTCACTGACCTTCGCTCCATGGAATATCACATTTTAATTAAAGCTAGAAATTATATTTTATTCCTTATTTCTTATATATTTTATTTGTTTTTTTGAGACAGAGTCTCACTGTGTCACCCTTGGTAGAATGCAATGGCGTCATTGTAGCTCACAGCAACCTCAAACTCTTGGGCTCAAGAGACTGTTTTGCTTCTGCCTTCCGAGTGGCTGGGACTCCAGGCACCTGCCACAATGCCCAGCTAGTTTTTAGAGATGGGGATCTCTTTCTCAGGTTGGTCTTGAACTCCTGAGCTCAGGCCATCCACCTGCGTGGGCCTCCCAGAGTGCTGGGATTACAGGTGTGAGCCACCAAACTCAGACTCCTTATTACCTTTAGGAGGCTGCAAAATCCAAAGGGCATGTATACTACAATCATGCTTCCTCCTTTGAACAGACCTCCCAGTGGAACTCAGCACCTGTGGGTCTGCCCAGCTGCTACCAAGGTCACCTATGTTGCTCTATCATTTTAGTCTCCCGTTTATTTCTTAACTTTCTCACTCTCATTTTCACTCTCAGTGAGACCAAGAACATCGACTGAAACTATGTCACACTTATATTTGGCTTCTTCGACCAACTCTGCACTAAAGAGCTCCTTTTCTTATTGCTAATCAATTCATTTGCACACGCCTACTAGTGTGGAACTAGCGTTGGATACTGTGCCTAATGCTAATAAAGTGATTACATCAGTCATAGTTATTTATTTATTTAGCTCTAGGGAATTTGTCATGTAATATTTGGGACAAGCATGTCAACCAATAAAATGTTGTATAATTTTCTAAATGTTATAAAAAGTACTTGGAAACTTTAGGTAAAGAGTTGGATAACTTGATGTCAGTCTGGGAAGGCTTTACCTGTGCATATGTTGGGTGGACTCATACAGGATGACCAGCAGAAGGGCTCCTCCTCCTTACTGTCCCCCATGCTAGGTTGTTTCGTGCTTGTCCTCAGATAATTAACATAATTATTTTCTTGACTTTCTTTCTCTCTTCCTTCCATCTCTTGAAGGAAGTATAGATTTTTCTTATTACATCTGTGTGAGCATGTGTGTGCGTGTGTTGAAGAAACCAAACGGGATGAGGAAATCCTCTAATTGCTGTTAGCTAAACAAAAAGCAGTTCAATACAACATCAGGTCTGCTTCTGACTAGTGAGTGCAACCTTCAAATGCAACCTTCAGTCCTTCTGAATAAAGTGGTCCTGATGATTCAAATAATTACAAATGGTAACTATAGTTGTAGACTAATTTACAGCTTAAAAATGTCTTACTATAATTGAACTAAATTAACGAATGAGATGATAAAACAGATCTTCAAATGTCAAATAAAGCTTTTTGAATTTAATAGAGAAACAAACCATTAAAAAATATGAGCATTGAAACTTGAAAATGAAAATAGACTGTTTCCCATAAGCAGAAAGAATCGTATCTGAACTGCTATGTAACTCAACCAACAACAAAATCCCAAAATACTACCCCTACAAATGAAGGTCACGGGAGGAGTCACACAGCGGAAGGTTCTGCCGTGGAGTCAGAACTCCTGTGTGGTGTCTGGTTCTGCAACTTACTGTCCAGATGGCTTTGATTATTCACCACTCAACTTTCCTGAGTATAAATTTCCTCATCTAAAAATTGAGGAATTTGATGGGATGGCATTCTCATTTCATTGTAACCAAGCGCTCTATGATTTTAATAGCTTACAGCTCATATTTCAAAAGCCACAATAACTGAGTAGCTTTTCTATTCATTTATTACACTCTGCCCATTATGTAAGTACTGGTGTGGTGGTTAAGACATTATTAGTTCCAGAGCTTGTCTCTCAAGATTAAAGTAATATTTAAATATAGATAATCCCGTTAGAAAGTAAGGAACACTCATCAGTGGATAAAAGCTGAGACTCTTTGGTAAACCTGGAATAGCAACAGGACGTTAGCATTTACTTAACATTCAGGATAAAGCACTTCCTTCACAGTGACTTTCTCCAATTTAACATCCTTAAGAACCGTGCCATACGTTTTTCTGCATCATTACCTAACACCACAGTCCCTGCAGCATATGGATTAATCAATAAAAGTTCACTAAATATTTAAGTTCTGTGGGAATATTGGTTTTATGAAGACTATCTCCTTAACCAATATTTTCAGATAAATCCATGATTTCTTACAGCATTGTGGGCTAAGTCTGAGTTTTCCTTTCCTTTTTTTGAATGTATCCTTCTGCCTTTACTTTGTTAGCTCATCTGCTACTTAACACCTGTTGTGGTTATTTGGAGGAGGGCAGTTTGGGGATGTGTTTGCCCAGTTCAACTGTGGACCAGCATTGCCCCTCCTCGGGGGCTGGAAGCAAAGTAGAGAGAGAGAGATCCTTCCTCCAAAACAAGCCTTTTCTTTCTCTGCAGTTCAATTTGAAATTGTCTTCATCCAATTCTCAGCTTGTTCAAAAAAGACAAACTAATTGAAAAATAATTAACAAAAACCAAGTAATGTCCTTCCAGCTGAAATTCCAGTCTATGATTTTTGTAAGGTGTTTGTTTTGTTACAGGTATTAAAAGGTAAAGAGTTTCTATTTGCTGAGGATCTGTGTACTCATGTGTGGTTATATAGCAAAACCTACACATTGTTCTATAAAACGTGCATATGTCTTCCTCAGGGGAAATTTTCATAAAAAGGAAGTTTCTATCCAAAAATTATTTGATGATCTATATGCATAGAAATGAAATATTGCTTTATATAACATGTGCAAATAAATAATTCCAATACAATGGATATGTTATATAAACAAAGAGCTCTGAGTCCAGTGAATACATGGTAAAAAAAGAAAAAAAGGAAATAACAGAAAGATTCAGTGTGGATAACTAGTTCCCGTATGTAGATTTTATATTACTGCATCAGACACATCTTCAGCTCCAACCCACAGCTTCACATTCCCTTGTCGCACCCCCCAGTCCCTGCTGTGATGACTACATCTCTACTAGACTCCAGCAGAGATGTTCACTGGGTAGTACCCCTGGGAACTCTTAGTCTTTATGTGTATTTCTAGCATATGGCTCTCCTTTCTTGAAATGATGGCTATGACCTGGTCACCTTAGACTCCACATAACAGTGGGCCTTTGAGCAAAGAAAGGAGTGATGTAACTGGCAGAGGTGATTGAGCTGGGTCAGAATGAGGAGATTGGGCTGCTATTGATTATTGAGGGCAGGGAGAAGTATGTCTAGAACTAAGGGACTGAATGTAATGGCTGTTGGTACTTCTGTGCGCAGGCTTCATGGTGAATGGGAAACCACAGAATCAATGCATGGTCAAGAGAAAGGTGACTAAGGACCCCAATCTGTAGGAGATGAAAATCTGGGTCACTACACTGAGTAAGCAACCAGCTGAGACCATGGCTGAGGATGGGTTGGAGGAAAGGGTGAGTAATATCCATCACTGTCTGGGATTCAGATATGAAAGTTGGCGTTGTAGTTATTTTCACAAATCATTTGTATGAAACCTTTGAAGAGATGGCTTGCAAACACCATGAACAGGACTTAATGACAGACTGGACCTGAGGGGAAGCATGACTGCCTCCCGGTTCTGCAGTGGTAGACCAGATCAGACATCTCCTGTAGACCCCTTTATATCCTATGGCGCCACCTGTTACTCCAGCCACTGCTGTGGTAACTGATTTCCCTGAGGCTTTGATGAGCTAGTCACAGATGCAACAACTGCCACCGCCCTCTTGATTTTCCTCTGAGGGTCGCCTGGAGCTGCAGAGCAGGGTTATTTTCAGAAACCTTCGTGACCTCATGCACAACATGCCAGACACTTGGTAAGTCTTTGTCTGCTCCCAGAGCCACTTGACCAAGGGGGGATGAGAATCAATTTCATTTTATGCACCCCTGGGGAGAAAGATTTGCACCATATTTCACAGGGATCCTCAAAATTCCCATGGGACTGAATACCCGTCCCGATGCATCTTCACGTGAGCTTTTCCTGGCTTGACATAAGCTCCAAGGGTCCACATACCCGAATGGGTGAACAAAGAAGCCTTTGTCTCAGGCTCTGCTTTAAGGAGAACCCAGGTAAAGAACCCAAAATACACAAATAGGCAAAAATTTAGTATAATACCCCAAAGATGGTGTTATAATAACTAAAAATTGTCATAGTTGTCGGTGATCTCTCAATGTCCACCTTCCCAGAAGGCCGGCTTGCAGGTGTTTCATCCTCAGCACACATCTGACATAGAGTGGGCACTTGATAAACCGTTCTTAATGAATGAATAACTGAATAATATAAATTATTACTAAGCACTATATAATAGGATTCTATATGAATAAAATGATCTCCATTTTCCCCTTCCTTGCTGATCTTCACCATACCAATATAATCATTTGTACTTAACTATGAAATTTCACAGCATGGTGGGATTTTACAGTGGTGTCTTCCAGTGAGTGATACCCCCACCTCTGTGCTCTTGTAGGGGGGTCCTTCCCACAAAGGTTCTGGGTGACTTGCCTTGGGAAAATGGATATTAACAAATGTGATGAAACGTTGGCATCTGAGTAGTTGCTGGGCTAGCTGGCTAGAGGCATGTGGCCCAGCTGAGGGAAGGACTAACCGTGAGACTTGTGTGGCAGGCCACCACAGAGTCCCCAGTCCCAGGTGAGATGCTGTTTAACTGCAGCTGTGTAAATTATGCAAAGGCGACTAGCAAAAGAATTACTCAGCTGAGCCTGCCCCAGATTGCGAACCCATGAGAGTCCTGGGCAAATCAAATGATTATTGTTTTGAGCCACTAATTTTTAGGGAGGTTTGTTAGGTTATAATAGGTAACTGACACAGGTGATTCACTCACAGACATCTTTTATTGGCTTCCATTATTTTTCTAAAATGAGATCATATCATATTATATACAACCAATTTGTTTAATTATTGCCTATTAAAGTTCTGTCTTTACTTTGTGTCCAGATTTTGCTGCTACCACCATGCAGAATAAATATCAACGAAGTTCTGATTTCCAGTCAGCTGATTTCCAGGGTGAAGAGTTGGGGCTTACGTCTTAGACACAGAAGGCATCCTGCCTAGGGCCATAAGACTTTCAGCGACCCAAGAAACATTTCAATCTTGATTTTAGAATTAGAGTAAAAAGTCAATATGATAATAAGAAATCCAGCCTGAGTTATATTTATCTTTACACCAATGCAGTCATAAAAGATTACACACACACATACACATATGCATGATTTATATATAAATTTTTAGTGCATATGTTGGGTGGACTCATACAGGATGACCAGCAGAAGGGCTCCTCCACCTTCCTGTCCCCCTCATGCTAGGTTGTTCCATGCTTGTCCTAGGACCTCATAAAAGTCATACTGTGGCCTCTGAAAGAGGACTTGCATTTTTTATTTGAATAGATGTTTCAAGATTGCTTTCTGAAAGCCTGTAACAATTGCTATTTTTGTCAGAAATGGATGGATGAAAGCACCTTTTTGATTCACCCTCATGAACGGTAGTTATTATAACCCTTAATTTTTTGAGATTCTGATGAATGTGAGGTGGTAGAGTATTGCTACTGAATTTGCATTTCTTTCTCAACTAAGAAGGCTGAATTTTTTTCCTTAAGTTTACTGGCCATTTAGATGTGTGCATCTGCAGACTGCTGAGTCATCATTTTTTTGCATACTTTCTAAGAACAGTTTATACCTGCCATAAATGTTGCCAACATTATTTGTCAGTTTATTATTTATAGAACAGCATTAAATATAGTACATTTGCCACACACAGGTGCCGGATTTTAATATGGCTTTGTCTGCCTTAGGTAAGAGATCACCTCACCTCATTTGTACATGCAGTCTTCTAAATTTTCATCTATTCTTAATGGACTTACATTTAATTTACTCACTTGACAATAAACCTTCCATGACATGAAGACGATGTAGAAATGCTTTTTGTTTTAAAACTTTCAGTAAATAATGGTCATCATCATTTCCAATTGTAAACCTGAGAAATGAAAAGATACATAGGCATAGTGACCTGAATACAGGTCACTCAGCCTCTCTGGAACCATTTCCCAGTATAAGACGAAGGGATTGATTTAAATCATGAGTTTTCATGGGGCTTAGAGTAGATCTTTGGCGGTGTATAAAAATGAGACAGGGGTGTTCCCAAGCAGTGAAGGCTTAAGCTTCATCCAAATTCCGTGAAGTACTAGATGTTTTTAATGTTTCAAGATCCTGGGTAGGATTTTATGTGAGGGAGAGGAAATCTTTTGAGAAAAAAAAAATAAAAACTCTGGATTCGATCATCTGCAGGTCCTGTTTTATTATGATTCTCAAGGTGGGGAAGAGACAGTAAGAGAGGAAAAGAGAAAAGTGGGAAAAACTTTCATACTAATTTTGGAAACAATGGTATGAGGTAGGTATCATTATCTGTAGTGGCAAATCCAGGTTTTCTGAATTTAATGCCCATTTGGGAAATTATCTTCAAGTGGAAAAGAATGTTCCAACACAAATAAAAAATGCAGGTATGAAAGTGGGTGGCGGAATGTGATGGAAATCGTTCCTATACTAGTCGCAAGGCAATATGCCACAATATCAGGAATGGCTTCAGACCACACAGTGTCCCCAAACACAAATCTAATATCTGCCTTCACTCAGCTGCCCCTCAGCTAGAGGCCAAGTGTTCCAAGTTACTTCAAAGCTCTAAAGAGGTGACAGAGGAAAGTTGCAGTGCAAAGCGACAGAGGTCTTAGCCTTAGTTGCAGCTAAGACATCTTATTTTTGTACATGTTACATGAACATCTAAAAATGTGGACACATCTACCACAACAGGAGCTCTGAAGCTTGAGCTCTAGCTGCTTCCCTGTTCATTTCTTCTGATCACTCTCAGCTTACGAGTAAAGGGACTCAGGCTCAAAAAGTAATTTGCCAAAGTCACACAGCTAGCTGTGTTTCCTGTGGTGTTGTTTATTTTTGAATAATATAGTGGTCTCCCTCAACAAAGTCTTTATTTGGAAAAAGAGAAAGAAGAAAGAAGTAAAATGGTGGAGTGTGTGGAAGCACCCAGATGATAAACAAGAATTTAGATGAATAGTCTCTTACAGGGCTGGGCTGCAGTCATTGTGCCTGGGAATTCTAATTAGACCGCCCTGCTGTGATAAGGCCATTTTGAGAATTAAGGTATCAGTGGAGAAACACTTTGAAGTCATCTTTTCACTCTTAGAATTTCAAGGCACATATGGACCTGAACTACCTGAAATTCTGAAAACGTTTCATGAGGCGATGCCATGTGGCTGGCTCTCGATCAGAGGCATGTCTGTTATCTGGACCAACACTGTATTATTACCCTGTGTGATTTTCTTATTACCCAATCACTTTCTGGATGTTTTCATCCAACATAGCAAATACAAAGGGTCTGGCATTGTTCCATTTCTTTTCTCTTGGTGACTACAAAAAGGCCAAACTCATTTTATTCCTTAAACACAGTAGATGATCTACTACACACCCGCATAAGAGAAAAGCTCAAATCAATTCAAGGTGGGGGTGGGGAGATAAGGGAGCAGGGAGAGGAGAGGAGAGAGAGCGCTGAGGGGGGGGGTGTTATGATTTGTCACACCTTTTGGGGGTAGGACACAATTATTTGTTTTTTTTTTTTTTTTTTTTATAAGGAGCCTCAAGCTAAACCCCAGGGTAGAGTGCCATTGCAACACAGCACAAAGCAACCTCCAACACCAGGGCACAAGCGAGTCACCTGTCACAGCCACCCAACAACCAGGGACCACAGGCGC
>CAUYQV010122952.1:0-52949 GCA_963574575.1 Galagoides demidoff | reverse complement strand
AATGATGGCTGCAACCAAATAAAAAAAAAAATAGCCAGGCATTGTGGCGGGCACCTGTGGTCCCAGCTACTTGGGAGGTGGAGGCAGGAGACTCGCTTGAACCCAGGAGTTGGAGGTTGCTGTGAGCTGTGATGCCATGGCTCTCTACCCAGGGGGATAGCTTGAGGCTCCATCTCAAAAAAAAACCCCCAAAACACAAGATAGTTCTTGCACCAACTGTCACACTATGTGAAGTTTTAGAAATCATCCTGATAAATCCCAGGATCCACAGACCACCAGGAACACACCTGCAATCCAAGAGAGTTGGGTGTCTTAGCCTGTTACAGCTGGGCTGGGGGCCGATACTCAGCACAGGCAACACGGGGTCTCAGGAAGAGCGTGTTGAGGGTTGGCTTATTATACAGTTTGGGTTTTGATTTAGGAGGGAAATAAGGAAAGGAAGAATGAGAAATATGAAAGAGAAGACTTAATTTTGGGTTGGGTGCTGCCATGAAGCAGGGGTGATTTGATGATTGTCTTTTTATTGAGGAAGAAGGAGCAACTCAATGGGCTGGAGGGCTCGACGCCAGTGGTCCTCGTGCTGGCCAGGAGGGAGGGATGCTTGACCACTCAGCGGGAGTGTGGCATCCTCATCTTACGTTGTCTCAACGAGGTTATGGGGAGACCACATCTCATGTCAATATTCTGTGAAATTGTTAGTGTGCAGCAGGGACACTCACGGCCCAGGTTCACAGCCCCCGAGCTGTACAGAGGTGCCTCTGGGCACGCTGCACATTCTCAGGGACCCCTGGCCATCATTTAGAGGGGAAGCATAGCCATGTCTGTCGAGTGTTCCACAAACACTGCTGTGCTGTTTGGACCTAACGACAACACATGGAAGGGTCAGGTGCTTCTTTTGGCTCTGGGAGCACCAGGAATAAAGGACACTGGGGCTCTGCAGACACAATGGGCTGAGCAGGCGTGAGCATGTCTGGCCTTGCTGTTCTCAGGGCCACAGGGTCCTTCCTCAGTCCCCTTTTCTTTGCTCTTTTCCCGGCACATCATGGGAACTGCTTACCCAGACCCTTACCATCCAGTGTGATAGCCATGTGCCACGTGTCTCTACGTAATAATAAAGTAAGAAATTAAACACAATTTTATAAATGAAGTTCTTTATCACCCTGCTCAGCGGCCGCATCTGCCTGGCAGTTACCACAGCTAACAGCACAGACAGGGAACATTTCCATCCCCGCAGCCGGGTCCCCTAGTTCCTTTAGTCTGGGGCCCGCAGCCTGGTCTGAGTCCTGTGCGTCTGGCCACTCCTGCCATAGCAGGACGCCCATGTGTAAGCGCTCACTCTGGCCAGAGTGATGTTTTCACACCCACGGGCCAAAACGTATGTTCCCAAGCGGGGAATTCACTAGGTTTCCCCCACTTCTTCACAAATGGGGGACTGGCAGTTGTAACCCCTTTCCCTATGGTACAAACAACACCTCAGTCTGGAATAATTGAGCATCACTCCCAGAGCTCATAGGTGTCTACAATAAACACTTATATTCAAAGTTAGAGTCATAATGACAACAGACAACAGGAAGCATTTATTCACCTGCAAAAAAAAAAAATAATAATAAAACAGGCAAACTCATAAACTTATAATTTCAGCTTCTCTTCATTACGGGAATAAAAACTCTAAGTTCAGTACAGTATCAGTGCGTCTTTGCATCTTTTAAAAAGACAAGCAATTAAGGTTATGTAAACCAGTTTGATGAGAGTATTTCAAAATGTATATGAAAACAGCACACTGTACCCCAGATTGCATTAATGTACACAGTTATGCTATAAGAAATAATAATTAAAAAAAGACAAGCAATTAAATTTATGCAACACCAGACACCTGGGACCCTGCTGAGGCCTGCATGTTGACCTTGGGTGGGACTGAGCTTCCCCTGGGGTTAAAGTGCTATTGGTAATGTAGAGTCGTGTTAGGAGTTCAGATCTGGAGTCAGATCCTCTACTTAGTAAATCTCGGAATGCAGAAAACCACTTAACTCTCTCTAGTTCCACTTACCCATTGATAAATTGCAAAGGAAAAAGAATAGCACCTAATCTTAACTCATAGTGGTGCTTTTAGAATTAAAGGACTTAATACAAATACAATAAAATTATGTTAGGTGTATAGCCCTCACTTAGTACATGTTAGCAGTTAATATTATTAGTTATTAAGTAGTTGTGACTAGTTATTAATACCATGCATCAGGTACTGTTAGGTAATGTCATATTTAATTGTTATAAGGACACTGTCACGTATTAATCTTTATAGAAACAGAAATTACACATCAGAAAATGTAAGTGATTTACCCCATATTATGCAGGTTAGGTTGTGAGGCTGAGATGCTTTGAACTCTCAAAATGTTTAGGTCTGCTATTATATGCTCCTATCACCACTATGGAATTTTCAGTAAAATGGTGAACAGTGCAATGATGTATGAAGCACTGTTCTTCCCTGGTAGACTGTGCCCTCCACAGCAACAAGATTCATGTCTGTCTTGCTCAGTGTTAGCTGTGCTCTCAGTTCCTGGAAAACTGTGCCAAAAACAGCTCTTAATAATGATTTATGGGCTGGAAGAATTAATCGTTAGATGAAAGAATCTGTAGAATCCCAAGTCTGTCATTTTGTAATGAACACACAGTTTATCAACTTTATAACGACCCCCAAATATCATCTTTATAGGAGAATAACAGAACAGGTAGTTTAAACAATAGAAGTTATTTCCCAAGTTCTGAACGTTGGAAGTACAAGATCAAGTCCCTGGAAGACTGGGTGTCAGCCGAAGTCCCTTCTGGTTTACAGACAGCACCTTCTCACTGTGTCCTCACACGGCAGATGGGATCGGGGGTCTCCTGAGGCCTTTTATATAAGGGTATTAATCCCTCTCATGAGGGCTCCACCCTCGTGATGTAATCGCCTATCAAACACCTCAACTTCTAATATGATCACCGTCAGGGGTTAGGTTTTCAACGTGCAAATTTCTGGGAAACACAAATACTCATCTTGTAGCAGATATACATGGATATATTGTTTTGGTATCATGTTGGTCTCATCACTTTTTTTTTGGATTATTAGATGTTCTGTGTCAATTGTAGTATTCAACATGCTCTTCTAAATATCTTCTATACATTTCTTTTTAAACATCCTCAGCAAATTTCTATCATCTCATATAACAAAACTTTACTCTGCATTATGGGCTCTGATATTTTTTCTTTCTTTTTTTTTTTTTTCCCGTAGAGATGGAGTCTCACTTTATCACCCTCAGTAGAGTGCTATGGCGTCACAGCTCACAGCAACCTCCAACTCCTGGGCTTAGGCGATTCTCTTGCCTCAGCCTCCTGAGTAGCTGGGACTATAGGCGCCTGGCAGAACACCTATTTTTTTTTTCTTTTGTTGCAATTTGGCTGGGGCTGAGTTTAAACCCATCATGCTCGGCATCTGGGACTGGCACCCTACCCACTGAGCCATAGGCACCACCCCCCACCCCCCGATATTATTTTTTCTTCTTCGAACCATTAAAACCCATCATCTCTTTTAGGATATAGCTTGACAGAATTCAGTTTCTTGAAGAGCGTATATTCTAAAACAACTCAGCCTGGTAGGTGTTTGGGAATGAAACATTTTCATGTTTTGTATGCATGAGGGGTACTGTCGAAGTGAGCCACAGTCAGAGATGCACAGGGGACATCCCCACATTAAAGGTTCTGGGACCCCCCATATGAGTGGAACTTTGTAATTTTGTTTATTCAAGAATTTCCAAAACTTACCTGAAAATGGAGTCCTCTTTCCCAACTTTTGACTATTAATTCCTGGGTTCCTTTGGGGGATAGCTATAGGTCACAGAGGAAAATCATAATTAAAATCTTGTTTTTTGGGGGGGGTATGAGCTTGAAGAAATTACTGATCCCAATAAATTTCCGTTTCCTCATATGTAAAATGAAAATAATCCCATTTACCCAGAAGACATTTAAAAGGAATGAACGGTATAACTCACTGTCAGCATATAGAAAATACATAGAAATGTTCCCTTCCCTGGGCTTCTCCTGTAGCCCTGAGACTGTGGGATGGACAGATTTGATATGTTTGTCCAGTTATGCACAAGAAAGGTAGAGGAAGGCAGCTGAACACCTGCAGAGCCCAGCCCTCTACTAATCCAAGCCTTTACTCCTGTTGCCTTCCAAATTGTCCTTTGTTCAAATAAATTTGCACATTTATATTTAATGTATTCCTCTAATGAAATGTTTCCTTTTTCTTCCTTGTACACTGTGAATGTGAAGATAACTTTACCAAGACTCTTTCCCCACTCTGTTCACAGGTCAGTATAAGTTGATTTTTTTCTTTTGAAATTTGCAAATAAAATACAAAGTCCTTATGTGACTTATAGGGAAAATGAATGGATGTGGTTTTTGTTTCCATTCTATTTCTCCTATTCCCCCAAATCATTGAATGAAAAGGAGAAAAAGGAAGGAAAACTTAAATTTGTATTAGTAAAGTCTTTGCTTACTTGTACAAGAAAAATGATGTTGATATAAAAAAACTCACTAAGTAGATTCAGATATGATTGGTTGTCGAATAATGTCATTGGGTTTAAAGTTGAATGATATGCAAAAAGAAAAAAAAATAAAAGTTTAGCTTTGCTTAACAAATGTGAGAGTGAGTGTTCTGTTTTGTACCAAAACGTCAGAGTTTTATACTATGGAGTTTGCTAAGGTAATTCAGGCTGAAGACGGCTAATGCCTGGATCAGAGATGCCTGCAGGGATGAAGAGTAAATGAACATTCTTTATCTTTAATAGAAAAAAATACACTTTGTATAGAGAGAAAATTCCAATCACCTTGAGAATGACACTTTCTATGTAATATTATATTCCATTTTAATTCTGATATCTAAATTAAATTTCATGTAAATTGAGTTGTTCCTCGGTTATTAAATCTGCAATTAACTGGCCTTCACCTTCACCTTCTTTTATTAGAAATTACAGCTTCTTGCTTTATAGCTAATATGCCAACCTACTAAATTTATCACCTATCCATAATAAGGGCAATTTTAAGCATTTAAGGGAACAATAAGCACCAAGTGCTGATAACAGAGCAAAGGCTTTACCAGGGAGTCCTGTCAGCAGAAAGAAAATGTCTGGACTGAAAAGACAAAAGCCCACAGTGACGGAGCAGTACAGAGACGCGCAGGCTCCGTGGCAAACACAGTGGACACGAAGAAAAGCCTTGATTCCCCTCATTTACCTGCAAACTCGGAGCTGCTACTATATGAGTAACGGATTAAGAAATATTAAGATACTTTTCTACTTCAGGAAAATAAGAGGCATAATTTTGCCATGTTCTAGAGTTGTACACTTCTTAGTATCGCATAATTCCTTTATCCCTAAGATAAATCCATTTGCATTTATCTTTATTATAATACTGTAGATAATTTGCTAATATTTAATTGAATTTTTTTTTGCATCTAGGTTTGTATGTTAGATATCGAATAGAATGAGCTGAAAACCTTGCTGTCCTCTGCACAGAGGTTTGCCTTCTCCCTGGTCCCCGCTGACATTCATGTTGAGACCTCAAGCGTGGCTGCATTTGGAGTAAGGAAGAAATTAGGTTGAGCAGGTCCTAACAGTGGTCTCTGATCAGACAGGGTGAGCGACCTCGTAAAAGAGACACTCACCTGCCCTCCCCTCCCTGCAGGTGAGTACCCAGGAGGGGTCACCTGAGGACACAGTAAGGAAGTTGCATGGACAAACCGGGCTGAGTCGATCACCAGAGACCAAATCAGCCAGAAATTTGATCTTGGGCTTACCAGCTTCTAAAACTGGGAAATAAATTCTGTTGTTTAAGCTACCCAGTCTGTGGTATTTTGTCAGTGAGGCCAAAGTAGATGGAGACAATATGTTATAAATAATTTAAATCATACAGGAAATTGTTCTTCCTTAAAGGTTTGGAAGAACTTACTAGGAGAAAAAAGAAAAACAAATTTATCAAGGTTACCAGGAAAATTTGTAGAAATTAAAGTTATGTTTTCATTTTATATTATGAGAACTGATTTGTTCATCTTTTCCAACTTGAGACTTTTTGTGATAAAATGAACCATCAATTTGACTATTTATTTTATAATAAAAGTTTTTTTTTTCTTTTAAAAACTTTCTTTCATCTTTGGCTCTGGCTTTTTTTCTTACCATTATAATGCTTATTCCTATATTCTCTGATTTTCTCTAAACATAATTAATATTCATTTTTATGGGTGTTTCAAAGATCAGTATTCAATCAACACTACTGTTTTCTTAAATATTTTTAATTTACATTATAATATTTTTGGCCCTGCTCTTCTTTATCATTGATTTTTTGTTCTTTTTATGAAATACATTCAGGAGTGAATGATTAGTAGTTTTATTTTCAGTATTTCCTGTTGCTAGTATAGGAAATAAATAAATGTTCATACTTGAGGTTTTACGTGTTCTACAAATGCACAGCATAAACTCTGTCAGTTTTATTTAGCTCTAAATAGACAATGATTTTCACTTATATTTCCTTTTAAACCAAAAATGATGTTGTCAAACTTTTCTGTCTATGCAGAGATCACAGAATAGAACCTTTGAATGTGATTTACATGGTTTCTGCTGTTTGAAATGAATGATTTTATCATGGTCTGACAAATGTTTAATTTGCTTACACAGTTCATGAATAACTGAAAACTATGGATATTCAGTGTGAGCAGTTTTGTGGGTATATTTGTTAAAACAATGTAAGTTATCAAGATTTTCTGTTTTTCCTTATCTCTTCTAGTTGCTATGTTGAGTTTTGAGAAATATTTGCTAAGATTTTGCACTGTAATTACACATATAATTATTTCTAACATTTTGTATACATGTATTTCAAAATATGTTGTGACCAGCAGGAAGGTGCGGCCCTGCCTTGTTCAGAGCGGGGTGGGGGTGGGGGGCTCGTTCCTGCTGCTTCTGAGACACTGTTGGCTTCATGGAACACGAGTACTTGAGGCAGCTGGAGGGGAGGGGGCAGCTCCCCTGGCCCACTGTCTCTGGTGGCAAGCCCAGCACGGGGTGGGTGTCCTCAGCAGCTCCCTGTCTCTGCAGAGAGGCCCTCCTTGCTTGTTTATCTCCTGGAGTCTCAGAGACCCAGAGGGACTCCACCCTTCCCCGTGCAGCCCTTGGGAGCAGGGAGGGGAGGAGGGTGGGTGAGGAGACCTCCTGCACTCCTACTGTCTCCTCATCTGAACCCTTCCGACTTCCTTTTTAAAATTATATCCCTTTGTTGAAATAGGAGAAAAAATTATTTTTCTTATTAGACACTCACCTATACAAGTAACTGAACTAAATAACAGCTACGCACCTGACCTAAGAAGTCCAGGGGCTGGGTGTCCAGGGCTGGGCCAACGCCCGGCTCCTTCCCTCTTCCCTCCTGGAATTCTATCCTCAGGCTGCAGCTTGTCAGCTTACACTTGCTGCTTCTTGGACGCAGGGTGGCCACTTACAATGCCACAACTGTATCTTAGGAAGCAAAAGATAAAGATCTTCCAGGAAGCAGGGGTGGTCATTGCCTCAAATCTCACCACTTTTCTAGAAATCTGACTACTTTCAGAATCCAGGAAAGCTAGAAATCTACCTTTCAGGGTGAGTGTGTTACCACCCCAAACAGAACCAAATTTATTACTAAGGAAAAAGAGACGGTGAATGTTAACCGGATCTGCCACCGGGGCATTCTATTTGTGGGTGTGGACATGTTTGTGCATCTATAGATTTGGTAGCTTTCACCTGTTGTCAGAGGACCTTAATATGTTTCACTAATTACGGTTCCTGACACTGGGTGTTCTATTTTCTATTGCCATATATTTTTTTCCTCCCTTCTTCCTGCACCTTCTTCTCTGTAACTTTATTTCATCTACCCTTGTGTTGGGTCTCTTCTTGTGTCTCCTGGTTAACAACCAACATCTTTTTTTTTTTTTTTTTTTTGCTTTAAACACAGAGTTTATTTCCATTCCCACTTCCTCAAGTGATGGTCTGACAGGTAGCTGACCTGTGGGCATGAAGGTCTTGTTGCCAGGGTGGCTGCAGTCACCTGGTGATGGAAGTCCTCTCTGTGTGTTTGTGGGGTTACATTTCTGACACCTGCTGAATATTCCCTCTGTTCTCATTCAGTTTATTTCTAACTTAGAGATGCTTGTCCTCCACTAAGAGGAGATCCACCTAGAGGGTTTTAGTCCAATACAGACTATTGTTCTCACAGGTTAGTGTCTTCTGAGTTAAATGTGAGCTCGGTGACATGAGCTCAAACATTTCTGTGATCATCGTGACCCTCACGTATGGTTGAAAATGGCTGCTGCAGGTCCGTCACCACGGTCACAGTCCATATGGGAGGAAGGGCCCAAAGACAGGGCTGTTTCTTTAATGAGGAAGACAAGAATTTTTTCAGAAGTACCTTGAAATGCTTATTTGCATGCATTTCCTCGGTCAGCTCAGCTGCAAGAGAAAATGGAAAGTAAATATCTCAGCTGGAGATTGCCATGCAGCTCCACAAAGAAATCAGGGAGAGACTATTAGGACGGAAGCGGATCTTAGGTATTTAACCAAATGAGTCACACTTGATAGCCTCGGAAATGAAATGCTGTGCGAGGCTCTCATCAGAGTCACTACAACATCGCCAGGGCTGCCGCTCATTTGCCCGGGTTTTTATCTTTTTTCTCCCTATTCATCAGGACTGGGGAGGATGGAGTATTTAGATTTTTAATCAAAAATGTGTTCCTTTCATTTCTCACTTTTAATCTTACTTCTCTCTGAAACCTACTTTTTTCTCACTCTACTTTCCAACTCTCCCCTTGAATTTGCTTTCTTAATAATAAGCTGGATGAACGCATCCTCCCATCTCGTAGCACCAAGTCCTGGCTGTCTACATGGGACACAGGTGTCTCTCTCCTCTTGTCTCCATTGTGGTTCGTCTGGAGTTGTGGTTCTCTGAAAGCACCATGCTTTTCCCTTCTCAACTTCCTTCTCCTGTTTTTCCAGATTTGGGGGTCCTCTACCTGGAGCACGTTTCTCTTCTCATCTCCCTGGAAAACTTCCATCCATTGTTCAAGAACTCACTCAAAGTCTTTCTCTGTGAATCCTTGCTCAGCCCCACAGTTCTGAGGTGCTGTTCCCGGGGTGCCTACGCTCCCTGCCAGCCGACCTCCCCGGGGAGGAGGGTGGTCTCCTCTCATCATCTTTGTGCCCCCTTCCCACCACTGGAACTGAGATTTGAGAATGACTGATTTGTTTTTCTATCCCTAGAACTTAGAAAATTTTGTGTAACATGGCAAGAATTCAAATTAAATTAATATACAAACAAATGAATAAAAACTTTTAATGAGAAAAATACTTCTCCCAGAATATTAAAGAATATAAACACACACTCATACATACACAGGTATATTTTGGGAACACACAATATTTTTTAAATATAAGAAAAAAGTTATTCTGGAAATAGTTATTACTATCTACCCCCAAACTAATCTTTGAGTATAGTTTAGAGATCAGTTATCAGAGTCTGTCTAATCTTTCTCTCTGCCTTTCTCTCTCTTTCTCTCTCTCTCACACACACGCACTACACTCAGGCAACACTACGCCTAAATTATCTTATACTTCTAAGCATTAATTCTAAGTCTGTTTTTATAACAGTGTTTTTCACAATTATTTATTGGTTTTAATAACAAAATATTGTTTTATTTATAACCATGATGGATAACCAGCACACAATTAAGGAAATAATAAATACTCTATTTGCTACTTTAAAAAAAAAGATTCAGCTTTTCAAATATGCTCTCAAGATAAAAATGCAGAGAATTATGGGCAGTGATGAGCAGTGGGCGTAGATGGGGGTGTGCCAGAGAGTTTAAATGTAGAGATGCGCTCCACTCCAAAAGTCAGTGTCTTTATTTTCTCTGCTTTTTATTTTTGACTTGAAGTTAATTTCTATTTAAAATGACAGGAGCCTGCTTCCACAGAACTTCCAAATCTGCAAAGAAATGTTATGAAAAGCCCTGTTTTACCTTGCTCTTACTCTCCATTGCAGTAACAAAAATGGCCTTAGCCAACCTGATCTCAGAATTTGACTTTGAGAGAACCAAAGTTTATTCTGGGCAACACATCTGCCTGAAATGTCAGTCTTTCCCAGATTCTCAGATGTCCTTTAAATGGGAGGGAAGAAATAAATGTGACTGTATTAATAATAGCTAAATGCTAAGATGACATTAGCATTGGAGTGTGGCAGCCTGTACTTCATAGCTGTCACTCTCCCTTAGGTGAGTCACTAGGAATAAAATCATGTCAGGGGACACAGTGCATGAGACGGAAGGAACAGAAAGATGCAGTGAGAACCCCCACATTGTGTCATGCGGGAAGTATAAATGTTGGGCTAAGTATAGTCAACTCTCTACTCACAGTGTGAAATCTCGCCTCTCAATTGTTTTCACAGGGAAGCAGAAATTAAATATATTTAAAGCCTTTAATTGTCTCTACTCCCACCCACTTGCTTTTCCCTCCTCCCGCCTGTATTCAGATCAGAAGTCTTTGGAATTCCATCGCTAAAGACCTGTCTGATCAGAAGGCTGGTGAGCTTGGAGGAGCATCATTGGAGAGGTGAGGCTGTTGGGCTTTTACCAAGGATTGAGGAAGTAGGTTTAGCCCTGGCTCAGACAGCTCAAAGCATTTGAAAAGCCCTAATCAAGTAAACCTGAAGACTCTTTCCTGGAGCACACGTGTCCCCAGTCGTGTGCACACATGCTCAGTCTCCATAATCACATTATGCAACTAGGGGGGACTTAGTAATATCTCTGTAGTAAAACATAAAAATAATCACGTTGTCTAGCTTTATATAAATAAGGAAAAAGAAAACAATGCACAACATTTTCTTTTAGTACAGCACTCTTGCTTGTGCTTGCTTTGTGCTAGGCTCCCCTGGTACTCTGGAAGACTGTGGACTAATCAGGTCTAGTGAATCTTGAAGGGCCTCTGACCTGGCTGGGAAACCCCATCATTTTCCCTTATTCTTGTGTTAATATCCAACATCCCTCCTGCTTGGACTCATTTAGGGCTTCCTAGCACCTCTTGGCATACAGTCTGTTTGTAATTTTTATTTATTTCTTTTCTCTGATCAGTTGCTTGAAGATAAACATCTTAGTCTCTTCCTAACCTATTTGCCTGTTTACAAATCCTTTCTTTCCATCTCTGCTTTTCCCTCCTCTCCCTTCCTTTCCCTTTTTCTCCTTTTCCTCCTCCTTTAAAATATTCCCAGCCAGCCACCATGTGCCAGGGGGTTGTGTGTGGGGATGGGAGCTATAGGGGGGAGCAAACCAGGTGCGTTCCTGACAATCTAGTGGGGGGGATGAACACGCAATCACGCAACTGAGGAAGAGAGAAGACATGAAGGAAAATCCGATGTCTATAATTTATATCAGAAGAGATGTACATGAGGAGAAAACTTCCCATGAGACCTGCAGCAAACACGCATTTGAGCCTGATAAGTGGACGGAGGAGCATCCCAGGAAGGGGGGGGCAGACACACAGGTTCTGACGGGGCAAATCACATAGGGCTTCTGAAGAACTTAAAGACCCACGTGGCCAAGGAATGGTGAGGGAGGTGGCTGTTTCTGTGAGTTGAGCCTGGGACAGCGGTGCTGGGAGAGATGCGGGTGTTGCTAAGTCAAGGCTGTGAGATCTTGTTTGTAATGGGAAGGTGGTGATGACCATTTCCTGTCCAGCACTGGAGCAATGTAATTCAGCCAGAGCAAGGCAAGCCGGGAAGGCCACTTGGAAGGCTATTGTGTGACACTGCAGCTTCCACAGAATCCCGACTGGAATGGGGAGGTAGCTGTTCAAATGCAAACAAGATGGCTGGGGAAGAGTGGGTGTTAACATTGTAGTTGACATTTATCTGAATTAGGCTTAGGAAGGGAGGGAGAGCAAAACATCAGGAGTCAACGGTAAAGTTGTGCCCTGAGCAACAGGATGATAGAAGTAAAATTTACTGAGAGACAAAAGATTGGGGGAGAATCAGATATCAAGCAAAAATATCAAAGGATTTTATTTGAGATGCCTGTGGGATGTGCACAGGGGTAGTGACCAAGTAGAGCATCGGAGGGGTGGGCCAGAGCTCACAGGAGATACAAGTTCCCGAATCAGCGTTAGGCAGCTTTGGGAGAGGAGGGATTCTCATAAGACAAGGGTAGGTTGAAAGCATTCAGGGGCTAAGCACTAAGGTACGTGACCATTTCTGAGGTTGTGCAAGGTAGTGACAGACCAAGAAGTGGGAAGTTAGAAAAGAGAGCCTGGTGTTGCAGAACAAAGACAAATTTCAGGGAAGCAGCAGTTTGATAATGTTGAAAGCTACCGATAAGGAAGGAAGGAGTTCAGGCTTTCCATGGGGGCCATCACTGATTATCTTCACGTGAGTGGCCTTGTTCTCCATGTGAGGTCTGTGCTCAAGGCTTCTCATCTCCATTATATGAAATGGGGCCGCCCTTCTTAGTAGCCCAGAGTCACTGGTCTGCTCCCTTATTCTGTCCACCTATCTCTTACTCCCAATCAGCTTCTCACGAAGGACGTGGTTCTCAGCTTCCTCCGTCCTCCGAAGCTGGGTGGCATCACCCCCGCTCCGGCCACCTGTGCTCAGGACACATGCTCATGTCTGTCTGCACAAGGCTCCCTCTGGGCTTCATCTCCCCTTTTCTTCTCCAGGAAATCCCTTTGGTGCTCAGTGCCCTTCCTCTTGTGCCCACGCTTTCTCTCTCTGGATTTGCTTACTGCCTAGAACTAGGCTGAAACTATTCTACACCCAAATACTTCCACTTGAATCTAACTGATCCTTCCAGAATACCAACCCTAACTTTCCTTCCCTTAACTGAGGAAATTATTGGGGTTCCCCTTTATTTGCAGTTTCATTTCCCCTAGTTTCAGTTACTCTCACTCAACAGCTCAACCATGGTCTGAAAATCAGTAAGTGCAGTTAAGAGCACAGGGAGAGAGGGAAGGCCGGCAGCCACACAGCTGTACTACAGTGCATTGCTGGGACTTTTCTATTTTATTACTTGTTACTATTATTATTCTCTTGCTACATCTAATTTATAAATTTACATGTACAGTAGAACCTCCATAGCTGACCACCTCTTTATGCTAACCTGATTTTCACAGACTGGACGTGCACCACATGTGTGTTATCAGTACAGGAGGCCTAGCTCCTTAAGTCAACCACCTCTGTATGCTGACCAGTTGGTTACAGTCCTTTGGATGGTCGACTTACAGAGGTTCTTTGGTATATATTAATGTGCATGCCTCATATATGAAAAACATAGTATATGTGGTATTCTATATTCTCTGTGATTTCAGGCACCCGCCAGAAGTCTTGAGACTATCCTGCAGACAAGGAGGGACTGGGGGGCTCAGGCTCTCCATCTGTGCTGCCCTCTGAGTTTTGTGACACGTGGGCTCCCCCATAGGGGCCATGTCACTCATTCTGAATCTGTGAAGATGAGACCTACAAAAACAGAATGGGTAATAGTGTATTTTAAAATTCTAATTGATAATTACCTGATTAGATATGGGAAGGGAAGGAGATTAAAAAAAAAATGAGAGTAACTATGAGGTTTTAGCCATGAGCAACAGCCTTCATAGAATTAAACTTTAGAGTAAACTCTAAGCTCCTGAGGGCAGGTGACTGCCTTATCATCTTCACACACCCCTTGTCAGATGGTGCCTGGCAGAGGGAAGTTGTTCCACAATTGCTTGGTAAATTAATAAATGTGCCTTAGAACACTATTTTAATTTGAAAAAAGTTATTTATTTTTAATATAAAATATTGAATTTAATAAAGTATTGAATATTATACTTCTCCATTTTAATCCCATTTCCACTGATGGATATAATTGAGTGTAGTCTCTATAGGCAAAACCTACCACGTCCCCAGAGAAAACACACATGTAAACTTCCAAATTAAGCCAGTATTTTAAAAAACTGGAAGCCTTTAGCTGACCTCCTGGTGCCAGATGACCCACCAATGCATAGACTATTAACATCCAAGATTCTGTCCTCAAAGAACTGCTGAAAGATCAGCTTTTGCCAAGTGCAAAGGATTTTGCATTTCCCATCCATTGGGATATTTTAAAAACCATCTGTTACAATTCCTATTTAAACTAAACTGAGGATATTTGAAATTCTTTTATATTTACATATTTCTACTTGCACAAGTGATCATCAGGTGTTTATATTTCAAAAGCCGTGTCACATACGTCTTGCACACCGTATTTCTGATGACGTTCTGTCCATCTTGAGTCTAAAGATTTAAATCCTATTCAGCCTTTCGCTTGCTTCATAAGGCTTGGAAGATCAACAGAACTCTTGGAAAGGGAAGACCATCTGGATCCTCGGGTTGTACCCTGCAGATTATTTACAAGGGAGACTCATGGAGAGAAAGCAATGCAGCCCATAAATCCCCCTTGCTCTCACCCACTGTCCCTACTCTGAGCGTGAAGTATCAGATTTGGCAAGTGTGTTGTAAACATAAATCATCAGTCTGCTTGCTGTATTTCTACGTGATAAAAGAGTAGTAATATTGGATTTACATTTTAGCTAACATAGTCAACTGTTCTACAACACCTTGTGGTAAAACAGATTGATATACAACTTACAAAAAAGGTATGATTTTTTCTTGTTCAAAATAAAATTTTAACAGTGATCAACTCTCAAAATGAAAATTATATAAGGCTACATTTTTACAAAGCAAAAAAAGAGAAAAGTGTTGTCTTATTGTCAGAAGTTATATTGATTTTTTTCATGCATGTATTTAAAGAAAACACCAAACACGTATTTGGGCATACGCAAATCTTGTGTACATAAATGTAAGCAAATTTAATCAAAGGGAACATTGTCTTTCTTTTTCCTACATCAGAACAACCATCCATTGTGAGGAACGCTATGAGTTATATTGTGTTTATTAACATTAAAACATTATACACTTTCCCCTATTAAGATGTAACAATTTCCTAAGGGAGCTTGGAAAACGTATCTTACATAGTAGATAATAATATTTTTAGAATCCAATAAAACATTACTTTTCCATATTTACAAGAATGTGATTCTGACATGTCTGGGCACAAGCCCTCCTTATTCCCATAAGGGGAGAAATACTGAACTGGGAGGCAGGAGATTCATACTCATGTTTGAGTTCCATTTCTGCCAATAACGGTTTTGGCAAATTACTTCTCCTTCTTGAGTCTCATTTTTATTACCTCGAAAATAAGGATGTTGACTGAATATCATCTCAATTCTCTTCTTTACATTAAGATAATATAAAATAATAAAAAGGTCACTGAACTTTCAGCCAGCGTTTTACAGGAATTCTTTACTAAAACCGACACTGGTGGAACGGTTTCATAGAAGACCTCTTTCTGTTTAGTAGGACACAGAGGGCAGTGTCCCTCTTTCCTGGGAATTAATGTCTAGAATCCAAATAAGAGAGCTCAAAGGCATTTTTAGTTTCATATCCTTAAGAGAACTAAAAGTAGTAGAGCCAACTACTTAAAAAGAACTCAGAGGCAGACACGGATTTTGTGAGCCCACCTCTGTGGCATGCTAGGTGGGCAGAGAATATGAGGGAAAGGGAGGGAACCGAGTCACAAAAGTGTAGACAGCTTGAGCTCTGTAGCATCAGAGAGCAGAATGGTGGTCACCAGGGCTGGGGCTGCAGGTGGGGAGATGCTGGTCAAAAGGTACAGAATTCCAGTTGCACAGGGGAGACAGGTTCAAGAGACCTACTGCACAGCATGCTGATGGTAGTTAGTGACAATGCATTGTATTCTTGAACATTTCCAACAAAATTGATTTTTTTAACCTGTTCTCACCACAACAATGATAAATATGTGAGGTAACACCTGTTAATTAGCTTAATTTAGCCATTTCACAATGTATGTATATTTCAATGTATATGTATATATATGTGTGTGTGTGTGCTAAATATGATGAACATATATGTATTTTTAAAGAACAATTAAGAATAAAAACATAAGATTGCTTGGGGGTGCCTTTCCCTCTCCTGGTAATAGGGCAAAGAAAAAGGAATCCTTTGAACCATGTCAGGAGAATTGTCCTAGAGCATGAGGCTACCCGCAAAAATGAGAGAGTAGAGAGGCTGCTGGAGTAAATACCAGCATTACTGATACATCATTCTCCACAAACCCCAAAGACATGTAATGGGAACTTCTTACTTTCCACAGCTCATCTAAGGAGGCAAGGTGGGCTGGAGGGGGCTGCTGTGGGCTCCAGGTGAGGACTGGAGCTAAGGGAGACTTGGACATCTGGTTGCTCTTCTCTGAGCTGGTCCATAACTGTAGAAGCAACTTGGGTGAGCAAAACATCACTCTAGAATGCCATGTGCAGAGTGAATACCAGTGTTTCCAGCCCTGGAGCCACAAAAATTATCTATGAATCTTTAACTGTACCTCAGATATTCTGACCACTGATCTGGGTGAGATTCCACGTGCCAGAGTTCTCCAAAAGCTCCCCCGGCGATCCAACGTGAAGTCGGAGTCAAAGACCAGCAATTTTCAGGAATCTGTCCCATGATTTGGGACCATAGGTGGTAGATGGCCTCCTAATGAGCACACCAGAAACCACTCCCCACTGCCAACATGCAGCCCTTCGCTTCAGACAGCTCTTGCCATCTTTCATCCTTCCTCCTCTCTCCAAGACAATGGAGACACTAGATCCAGAAAGGCAAGGCTATAGCAGATCAGACCACGACCCCACTTAAACCAGATTGAATGTTTAACAAGTTAAACTGACAAATGAACTCTGGCCAAAGATGTTAAATGACAAATATAGACTCAGGGTGGAGGGATGGTCATCTATATTCCAGGCAAATGGAAAGCAGAAAAAAGCAGGTGTTGCAATTTTATTCGCAGCTACAGTAGGCATTAAACCTTCAAAAGTAATCAAGGATAAAGATGGACACTTCGTATTTGTTAAGTGTATTACTCAATACGATGAGATTTCAATCATCAACATATGTAAATCTATAAACGTAATTCATCACATAAACAAATTAAAAAACAAAGACCGTATGATTCTCTCAATTGATACAGAAAAAGCTTTCGATAATATCCAGCATCCTTTAATGATCAGAACACTTAAGAAAATTGGCATAGAAGGGGCATTTCTCAAATTGATAGAGGCCATTTAGAAATGAGAAGGAGGTTTATTAGAATCAAGTTGAAAGCAGTGATAGGAAAAAGATAAACACATCATGTTAATACTTCCCATTATCTACTGTTGCACACCAACCTACTCCAAAACCCAATGACTTAAAATTGCAGACACTTAAGAATGTCTAAAGACTTTGTGAGCTAACAATGGGGTTGGGGCACAGCTGGGTGAGTTCTTTTTGCCCATGTGGTGTCAGCAGGTGGCATCTCCTGGTGTTGTCTGGTGCATGGGCCGGTCTGGAGGCACAAGGTACTTTGCTCACTTCTGCACCTTGGTGTGATGGGTACAGAGGGAGGCTCCTTTGGAGCTGTCTCCCAGAGTGTCTACGCAGGGCTCCTGCAGCATGGTCTTCTGAGAGTAACCAGACTGCACACAAGGCACCCCAGGGCTCCCGAGGACAATGTCCAAGGATCCAGGGAAGAAGTACAAGGTTTCTCTTGACCCAGACAAACAACGTCCCGTCTACCACGTTCCAAGCATGTCACTAAGGCCACATAGTGAAGATCGCCTTCCATGCACACAGTGGATCTTACTCTGCCTCATGGGCAGATGTGACGTGGCTAGCTCTGGCCATCTCTGTTGCTCACGCCCTGAAATGCTTGTTCTGATGTAAAGCACCGTCCATGTGCTGATGCACTGTTCACAGTGAGGTCTTTTGAGATAATCGAGGCTGACTTGCTTCTCTTGTGGCAGCATATGCTGGAGCCCAGAAATTATTTGAACAGAGTCCTCAAACAAGGGAGTTTGAGGTGACGAACAACAGCTGTATCCTTCGTCTGCCAACTACTGGCACCAGAATCTTGACTTTTATATGTTATTCATGAAATAAAGTGTGTGGCTTTTGTGGAAACAAGCAGGGAGCACCCTGCCGGGCTGGCAGAGTGAGGTGTGGAGGAATCTGAGTGTTCATCATTTTCTTGCAACTGTTCTTGGGACTCTGGATAAATGAATACTTTCCTCCATCCATAAAATAGGCACAATAATAGCATTGGAGCACCTGTACTTACTTATCTCATATGTGCAAATACCTGAGGGTAAAACAACACTACCACCAAAACCAGCTCGATGGGTGGAGCCATTCAAAAGGGAGTCAGATGAATTTTTGTTTCTGAAAATGTCTTAAGGACAAAAAGACAGACTCTAAAGGCATGATCGTGGGAGCATTAATAATTTAAGTATTGGGATAATATCCAAGGACTTTTTGCTGTGATTCACATCCTGAGCAGAAAAGGTGATGAAAGTTGTAGAAATGTCATCCAAGCCCCAGTTGATTAGATTAAAAACAGAGAAGGAAGAACTTGATGTTGGGAAAAATGTACAGTTGAAGCCACAAAAGAAACAGAGGCTAGAAATTGTGAATACTTTTTAGCTTTAAAATGTGCTGTGTTTCAAGTGGTACAGCTGGCTTGGCGACCTTTGGATGAACAAAGCTGTGAAATGATGATGTGCCAGAGTGGGGCCCGGATGTTGCGGTGAGTGGAGACTTTAACATCAGGGGCTGAGAGAAGAGAATGTCACACACCTGCTACAAATGGGACCCAGGAGAAGCTCTGGGTGGTTTCCAGCATGGTTTGGAGCTGATGCGTTTAGGTGAGGACTGTTGGGACATGGAAGTGTACAGAGAAAGACCATCTGGGGAAATTTATGGAGAAAAAGTGTACCAGAATGCCAGCTTCCTGAAGGCCGGCCTCAGCATCTGGCTCAGTGCAATCAAGAAACAGCAGGAGCCGGCCATGTGCCTCGTATTTCAGCTTCCACGACAGAGGGAGAGCTGAAGTAACCGTGCAGAGTGGCGGTGTTCTGGGCTTAGAGAAAATAAACACAGAAGAAATGGGGCTAGGAAAAGAATGTTATCTCAGCCCTCAGACCCAGAAGCAATGATTTACTTTGGTGTAGCAATTTGACTCCTTGATGTTTTTGATTTATTTTAAATGTAGTAATGGGAGTTATCACTAATCACGTGTGAACTAAAGCTTCTGCACCTGTTAGCAACATCCAGCCATGGATGGGTGTTAGAGATTAAGAGACAAGATGCATGATCTGAGGCAGGGACGTTGCAGCTGCACCCTGGATAGCCCATTACGTCCAACTCAAATGTTTTTTGTAATTTCCTTCATTCTCTAGTTATTTGTCCACAGAGAGGTTGCTGACCCTAACAATGCTTTAATTCAAGATTTCTTTTCCCCTTTCTCCTGTGGGGACCCTTTGGTACCAAGATCCTGGCTTTTATTCTCCAGCACTTCGTGTGCAGTGAGCTGATTGAAATGTGCATCATCTTTGATAGAAGAATGTTTTGCAATGTGTTTTTCCCCTCAGATAACACAAACTCTTTTTAGCCTCATGAAATATTGGCCTCTGAAATAGAATTCTCTTTCTGAACTAATGCTAATACAATTTGTGAAATTGATATTACTATAATCCAGCAGAAGGCTTTTCTTAACCAGAAATAGATGTTCTTAATATGAGCCAGATGCTTTACCAGATAAATTCCATTAGAAAAAATAAGATACACGGTGGTGCCTGTGGCTCAGTGAGTAGGGTGCCAGCCCCGGCCAAACTGCAACAAAATAATAGCCGGGCATTGTGGCGGGTGCCTGTAGTCCCAGATACTTGGAAGGCTGAGGCAAGAAAATTGCCTAAGCCCAGGATTTGGAGGTTGCTGTGAGCTGTGATGCCACAGCACTCTACCAAGGGAGACGAAGTGAGACTATCTCAAAACAAACAAACAAACCCCCAAGATACAAAGCTTTTGTATGAATGCATCATTTATGTACTAGATAAACTCAATTTTCTAAAAATACAGCAATTTGTGCAAAAGGAGATTCTCAAAACTAAAGAACTTTAACGACAAACGAGAAGAGAAAGTAATGTACAAGGCATGAGCTGACTTCCGATTCTAGCACCACTCACCTCCTGTTCAGATTTCAGATCCGTGACTTGCTCCCTGAGACTCCCCTTGCTCTTTAGTAAATAGTGAGAAATAAAGAAAATACAGAAAACTTTGGAAATGGTGCCAGTAAAAACTCCATAAATTTTCTCTTCTGCATGACTGACTGTGTGCATTCTGTGTGTGTGTCTGTAATTGTGAAAGATCAGTTGACCTCATACCTTTCAGAGAAACCCTACGGGGAATATACATGTAATTCATGGTGCAGCACAGGCAAACCCCAAAGAACGCATGTGTCTAAATTATAGTAATGGAGATTTAGATATTATGTTGATACACAATGTATGATAGAATGGTGGCACCTCCAAAATTTGCTCAAAAACATTAAAATTGTGCCATGACACAGTATTCTGAAAGCCTCATTTTTAAAACTGGGCCTTGACAAACTTAAAAGAACTCTTTCTTCTGTACAAATAATTGTCGCTTGTTAAATCAATCTTCTTGATCAAACAGCCTATGTTTCATCATCCATTAATCTGTTCAAGTTCTTGGGATAAGGCTTCTTAATGTCATTATGAATGCAAAGCAGTGATGTATAAAGAATAATTTTCAAAATAGAAGCATCAGAGAACTTCAAGAAATTTAAAGAATGCATAAAGTTTACTATCAATTATATATTTGTAACTTAGGAAGGAAATATTTGCAAAGGAGAACTGAAAGAATCTTAATCATATGGAGTTTATAGTTAGCAAAACGATATTGGGTAACAATATTCAACCATTTTGACCTCAACTCAAATAATTTCTATAATAGATCTGTCATAGATACACAGGATAAAATTATTTTTAAAATGTTGCTCTATTCCAGTTTCTCATTTTATTTGTAGGTAACAATAGCGTTTCCATAGGGCTTTAAATATACGTATTTCAGAATATTTTCCTAACGTGACTTCATTTTATCTTTATAGTTCTGTGGGTTTGGTGTTATTATGGCCAACATGAAAGTATGCAAATAAAGTCCTCTATACTTGTCAAACTCATGTGACCTTTAGGGCAGTCAGATTCAGGCAGATAATTACACAATACAGCTTAGTAGTATAAACACTAACTTTGTAAAATCAGAATAGCTTGTTTTGTAATCCTGCATTCTTTCCATCAGCTGTGCAATTGGTTCTAAATTTAGTCTTTCTAGCTGGGCTGATTGCCATAAATATATTTTTGAACTCTGTAAATTATTTTTCAATTTCAACATGAAACTCTACGATTTCACACACTTGTCTAAAACGGTCGGCCTTTTGGCAGAAGCAGAGGGTATGAAACGGAGCAGAACTCGTAGATATCACAGTAATGGCTATCAATTAACTTTTCAAAAATAAAGATTGTCTTAAAAAATCATACCTGGTCTGTTCTTTAAGTCCTTTCTAATATAGACGGAAAGGAAGAAATCATTTTCAATGCCTCTTCCCATGGAAGGCAGCCAAATCCCAAAATGACTTTGGGTGATTATATATCCTCGTGTGTATCCTGGCTCTCTATCATTTGAAAAGAAAAAAACAAAACAAAACTTTTTTTCTATCTACCCATGGGATAAAATCGCAGAATGACTAGTGTCTTGGGAAAGAGTCATCTGTTGCTGTACTGGGGAGGATGGGGCGGGCTGCCTCCACAGAACCGGGTTCAGGGAAACCGTCTTCCTCTGATTCCAGTCATCCTGGGTAGGCCCTGCCCAGATACTCATCTTCATCTTACCTTAAACACATTCCTTTCTTATTTTTAAATTCAACGGAAAAAGGGCAACAGCCATTAGAATACCTCTACTGTTCTTAAAAAAAAAAGATGTAAATGGGAAAAGAGAGAAAGGGAACAGTCAGATGCTTTTTCCAAGGACCAAATTTCTTATGACGATTTGCAACAGATTTCTTTGAGGTTAGATAAGGAAACTTTATACTTAACAAGGTCACCTTGTTTACACCAGAGTATGACAATCGATGATAGAATGGTGTCTCTGACATTTTTCAACACCATATGTTCTTTTTGATGTGCTTTTAGAGCTATTTACAGATGATATGCATGTGGGACTAAAATATTTATTAAAATTTATAAAATTTTATAAACATTGCTGAGAACATTACAGAAGTTTGTCTTCACATGCTTATTTTTAACAATCACAGAAGAGGCTTTGAGCCATCCAGGTGGTAGTTCCTGCAATCACAAGCTGATAGTAGCTGTCCCTGTAAGATGTTTACTTAGGGGACAAATCTGTGTCTATTAGTGATAATAATTTTTTGGTTGACTTTGTCTCATATTTGAGAAACATGAGATTGCCACTTATTCTAACTCTACCATGGGGCTGATGATGGCACTCAGAAAAGATTGGGAGTCAGGCTCTACCTTTTCTATGTGTGGCACTCTGTAGAATGCCTGCCCTTCTGGAGTGGGTGCCATATGAGTAAGAACAGGCTGTGGCCCGAGAGCCGCACCTGTGCTTCCTGGGGGAGACCCGTGGGCCCTGCCTGCGCTGCCTCTGCTAGTCTGACTATCTGTGATTTCTTCTTAGGAATCTTTTATAACTAATTATTGCTTTGTAGGGATTGAGGGGAGGAGAGGGACTAAAATTAGGTCACACAACTTCATAAAGCCTTTTTAGTGGATAGGCCTAAACTGTAAACTTTAAGAAAACACAGGAATGCAGCAGCAGCCCTGGGAACAGGCCCTGGCCCTGGACACCCACATTCTTCCCTTGGGGCCTCCTGCAGCAGGAGTGGTGTGGGCCGGGCTCACGCATGAACCAAACGAATGTGCCAGGTCAAGTTGTGATTCATGTCATAGTGAAGCCGAATGTGGGCCTTGTATTGCTGATGGAATAAGTACAGGGGGGAATGTTTCCTCCCACACCTCAGTGGGTCACCTTGAGAGTTCTCTCCCTGAACTGTACAAATAACCTTCACATTCTCAAGACCACTCTGTCTTAGAGTCAAAGAAACTGGATGAATCACACCAATTTTTCTGATTATTTTTATTAATGTTTTAAGTTGATACAGATGATTGCACATATTTCTAGGGTACATGTAATATTTTGCTACATTTATACAACATGGAGTGATCAAATCAGGGCAATTGGTATATTCATTATCTCAAATATTTATTATTTCTTTGTGGTAGGGACATTCTAAATCTTTCTTACAGTTATTTTGAAATACACAAAAGAGGAGTTTCAAAGGGGTTTCTCGCCGGGACAGAAAATGAGAGTTTAGTGGGAATATCTGAGACGGTTAGACAATAGTTGAAACCACGTCTAAATCAGGCAAAGGGAAGTTGTACGTTTTATTTCCTCCACACTTCAACTATAAGAAAATCAATATCATTTCTTTAGGTAGCCTGGAGCTAGGAGCTGACATGCATTTAAATTAAAAATCTGCAACATACTTATTACGCAACTTAAATCAACAATGCTGCATTCGCATTTATTTTTAAAATTTAAGTGTCTAAAATGTTGTAGGAACTATACATTAAGTAGGAAACTACTAATTTAAGAAGAACAAGACAGATGTTTTATTAGAGCTACAAAAAATTGTTATAAACTCTTTTTGATTGCTGCTTCAAAAACTATTATCAAGTTTCCTAATCAGTGAACAGATTCCAAAACATGATATTCCCACAAGAATAATTCAAGAACTTGTACTTAATTTTCTTTGTGGTTTCAAAGGCAGCAAAAAAAAATAGTGAAAAGGTACGTCAATAGTTTAGATGAAATAAATGACTTTTATAGCATTTGCTGTGTATATATTGAAAGCATCGCAGAGAAAAATATGCACTTCCCTTGTAAATGATAATTTATAAAGTGCAGACCAATATTTTGGATAGATAAATTGTTTTAAGGATGTAAATTGTGCAATATATATGCAAGCCTTTCTGTACCCAAATTGAATGTTTAAATAGGTAACATATTTATCGCTTGTGATACAGCTAAATTCCTATTATAAAATATACTTCCCATCTCTATTCATGGTAATTTTTATGCTAATTAGTATTTTGCATTCCCACAATATGCATAAATTAACATAAATATCTGGCTATATGTCTAGCCTACATGTAAAAATGTTTTAAAAAATTAAGAATAGCTTGCAGGTTTTAGGGTTGAGGAGAGAAGGACTGTTCCATATTTGTAAAAATATTATCTAGCCATTTTTAAATATAAATTATGTTTATTCAATGGACTGTGGGCTACAGTTATTTGCAGATTATTAATGGTGTTTATTAACAATCATGATAAATTGATTACAAAATAAGACTGATCCTTCTGTAAAACAATATGCTGAACATTTCCATAAAGTTTGAGTCTGTATTAAAGCTATATGAAAATCTACACTTTCAAGCTCAGGGCCTGTAGCACAGTGGTTATGGTGCTAGCCACATACACCACATACACCCAGGCTGGCGAGTTCAAACCCAGCCCAGGCCAGCTAATCAACAATGACAACTGCAACAGAAAAATAGCTGGGTGTTGTGGCAGGCACCTGCAGTCCCAGCTACTTGGGAGGCTGAGGCAAGAGAGTCGCTTAAGCCCAAGAGTTTGAGGTTGCTGTGAGCAGTGATATCATGGCATTCTACCCAGGGTGACATAGTGAGACTCTTGTCTCAAAAAAAAAATCTAGACCTTCAAATTTCCATAATTCTATAAAAATGAGAAGATATGTCTAGGTTTTAAAATTAGTGAAGAATGTTCGAGAAGAATTGGTTAACAAAACTGCTGCAGAACATGGAACATGGTGTCAAGGAGGCATCTTCGAATTGTCTGATTTGTAAGTGTGTCCTGTCCTGGGTGTTTGGTATTCAAAGTAGTTCTTACTGTTCTCAAGAATTCACCCATATCACAGGGGCTACTGATGTTTCCTTAGATAAATGTCCAAGAGATACCTAAAATTTGGCAAAGGATAAGTGTAAGAGATTTAATGCTATCCCCGTTAAAATTCTATTGTCATACGTTGAAGAATATTTTAAAAAATGGTTCATCATTTCGTATGGAATCAGAAAACCCCCCACAAGCCAACACAATTCCATGAAGTAAGAATAAATCAGGAGGCATCACGTTACCAGACTCCAGGTCTCACTATAATTTCACCGTCATCAAAAGAGCACAGTATTATATAAAAATAAAGATATGAATCTATGGAATACTACAGAGAAGCCAGAGATGAAACCAGCCTCATATTACCATCTGATCTTTGCTGAAGCAAACAAAAAAATCCTCTGGGGTAAAGAATCACTATTCAATAAATGGACTGGTTAGCCACATGTAAAAGGCTGAAACTAGACTGACATTTCTCAGCACTTACAAAAATTAAGTCACGATGGATAAAAGACTTAAACCTATGACACAAAATTGTAACTATTAGGTAACCACTGGTAATATAAGCATGCAAGTAGATGATTTATCTGATATCAACTGTTTAGCTAGAGGCAGAACTGATCGGATATATATATATATATATGTATATATATATATATATATACCCACTGCTGAAAGTAGTATACATTATTTCCTCTAGGTGCGAATAAGGTGACTGATACATCAGCTAGAGTCATGGCAACTTTTCTGTTTATCTTGCTACCTGACAAATAAGAAGAGGTTTATTGAGAAGAGATATTATTTATTTATACTAATACACAATGTATGAATCTTGGCTGGGTTTATTTTAGCTTAAATCGGGTAAAGAAATGGTGTCTTATTCCACTATGAACCTTGAATGCTATCAAGCAGATTACCTGTATATAGGTAGCACCTAATGCACTATTTGAAGTCAACAGCTGATGATGTAGGAAAAAAATGACATTGAGAAATCAATATTCTTTTGGCAAGTGTCTGGTCAAAAGTAAACTATTGAATTAGGTGACAAAATGGTTCATAGGCTATTTCTATTGTTTATTTTAAAGAAAAAAATCACCCAATTACTCTAAAGAAAGTATTTAACACTAGTTTTAAGATACTTTGGTGTAGTTCTTATTTTTTAGAAATATAAATTTGTGGTAAATAAAAATGTAAATAAATCAGCTTTTTTAAGAATTTGAGAAGGAAAATAGGATAATATATTATTTTAAGATGGCAGTAAATGTTGGGGAAAGAGCACAGGAGAGGGAGTCAGAAAAAGTAAAATCCTAATCTATACCCAGAAAATTACTTATTTCTCTGAGCTTTATTTTCCATGTATGTCAAATTTATATTTTATAATAATTGAGAGAGGGACTTCTGGCTATCAAAGAAGTAGTAAGTTCATCCTCTTCTCTCTCTCTCAGACACACACATGCAAAAGCAACTATGTAAAATTGTCAAATATAATTTTAGGGTTCTATAAATTGGCTAGAGGCAGAGAGAAAATTGACATTTATTTCTTCCTGAAAAAAATATATGCTAGAGGTTTGAGTTAGAGCAGCAGGACCCCATGGTCTTCCCTTTCATCTTCCCCTCCTTGCAGGTCAGTAAGTGAGAACAGTGGTTTTAACAGCACAAGGTTGGCTACAAAACCAGGGACTTTGCTGTCAAAAGGAGCTGACTCCATTTGAGCCGGGGAACAGACTTTGGCAATGTTAGCCAAAAATGGGGAACACAGTAAAAAACAGGTGGGAAAACCCCACAAATTTGCTCCCCTGAGACTGCAGTCTGTATTGGGGAAAATGGTGCAATCACTAAGAATATAATGGGGTGACCCTGGAAATGAGAGAGCCATGAGTGGCTAATGAGGCTCTTCACACATGGAGAGTTGATGAGCTTACGCAGGAGATAGACAGGTGAAAGCAGGCGCCAGAGAAGACTGGAGAACTGATAAACTTTGGGCACGTGCTCTAATCCTCACACAAACTGGTAAGCAGAGGGTGAAATCCTTCCAGTATGAAGGGTGTGAGCACCACATCTGCTAAACCACTGGTTGGGCTGTGATTTATGGTACATAGAAGCAAATGCCATGAAGATACACTACAAAAAAAGTTTAACTGTTGAATGTAAAAAGCAAAGAGAACATCTTGAAATTAGTGTGAGCAAAATGACTCCATAGAGCCATGGGAACAGCAGTACAATTAATGACTGACTTCCTATAAACATGTAGCAAGAAGAGCATGGAAGAACATATATAAAGTGTTTGAAGGGAAAAATAAAACCTCAATTAAGAACTCTATGTACAGTGAGACTCTTCAAAAATGAAGGCAAAATAAATAAAAATAATAATTGAGATGATTTGTTGCTAGACAAGTCTTTAGAAACATTAAAATAATTTTTTAAGATGGAAAGAAATGACACTCGTAACTCAAATACACAGAAAGTAATAAAAAACATAAAAAATGAATTGTGTTTACATATAAAACATTGTGTGTGGGGAGGGACAGGGGAGGGGGGAATGGGTGGAGGGAGGGGGATTGGAGGCATCACTTCTGTGGTTTATCTTACAAGGATACAAGTGAACCTTTCTAAGAGTAGAATATGAACGTTTTGGCACAATAACTAGGTAAACGACATGAAGGCTATGTTAACGAGTTTGATGAAATGTTTCAAATTGTATGTGAAAACACCACACTGTACCCCAGAAGTGCACTAATGTACACAGTTACCATTCAATTAAAAAAAAATAGAATTCACTCTATTCAGTCATGAGCTCAAGGCACAGCTGCTGTGGGACTGCTCTGACTATACCATCACACAGAATCAGCCTCACCATGTCCACGCTTCTCCTTCTGAAGCTCTCAGTTGGAATAGGACTCCTAGTCTGCTGAACCCTAAGCCCCACCACAGATTCCAAAGAAAAGTTTGGATTCCAGGTAAGCTGTGGTTAAATGTCTTGAATGTTCTCCCGTTTAAGGTATCTCCTCTTTAGAACTTAGCGTTGATCATTATCTGGTAGCCACTGCCAATGCTCATGGAAATTCCAGGTTTTCCCCTCCTTCTTCTATCATGCGGTCCCCTTGAAGTTAGGCATGGTCATGTGACTTGGTTTGGCCAATGAAATGTGAGTGAAAGTAAATGCATCCCTTCTAGCCAGAAGCTTTTAAGTGCTGACGTTGGACTATCGAGTCCTCCCTTTCCCCACTGCCCCAACTATAGATGATACAGATCTTTAACCTGGGATTCCAGAGTGGGAACACTGTGGGCTGGAGTCCTGCTGACATATAGTAGACATGTAACATGGAGAAGAAATAGAATTTTATCTTAAACCAAACTATTGAGATTTAGGGGTTGTTTATTTCTGCAGCTACCCTCCCCCAATTTAACTGACACACGTGGGATTTGTGATCCAGGCAATTTCTCCATTTCTACGAGCGTAAGTCAGAACTTTTTCTCATTCCATGAGTCTGGTTCAGGCCTGGAGCTGCTTCCCTGCTTCCTTGTCTGACTCTGGCTACTTCCCGTTATTGCAGACAGGATCCCTGCTTCTGAACACCAGACCCAGCTAACCCAATGGATGGATCTCCTGTAAGTCCCGCCCACCTAATCCCTCACTAGCACTCATTCTGGATTCCACTTAGCTTGCTCTTTCCCTTTGTTAGAGCAATGGTATCTTTATTTGTACCCTGTCCCCTCCCATGGCCTGGCATGGTCACAGCTCCTGCTGTGCTTTGTGAATGGTGAATCTGATCCACAGCTGTGCCTTCACACTCAATCCTACAGCTGGAACAGATCTGGCAGTGCACACCCAGAGTCCTTGAGTGGTTCTAAGCCTGGGCCTCCTCTGCTCTGTTTGCCCTGTGCTACCAGGTAGCATTCCTTCCAGAGTAAACACTATGCAAGCAGTAGTGGCCAGGTGGAAGGAATGAGATATGAAGACTAACACAGCAGGGTGGCAGATGGTAAGGAGTAGGGTGTTTAAGATGGAGAAACAGGACTATCTCTTCTCAATGTTTTGGTTAATTTCCATTTTTGAGACATGTTCATACATATATTCTGTTATGATTTGAATCCTTGTCTCACTCATTACATTTTTTTTCATTGTTTGGGATTCATTGAAGGTACAAAGGATTAGGTTACACTGATTGCATTTATTAGATAAAGTCCCTCTTATAATTGTGTCCTTCCCCAAAAGAAGGGAAGAAGTGTGCCATACACCATGATCCTCCCATCTCCCTCTCTCCTCCCCTCTCCCTGCTCCCTCAAAGAATATCAATTCAGGGATACTTAAACAGATTTTAGCCCCAGGATGTTCATGAGAGTGCTACTTACAATAGTAAGAAGAAAAAGTCTATACCTAAATGTGTGCCAGTGGGAGAGAGGTGAATATAAATTATTAAATGCTCTGCAGTAAAATATCACATTATGAGATATGTAAGGATAAGAAAAAAAAGTAGATTAAATACAAAGAGGAGAGGCTGGGCACAGTGGCGCCACATCTCCTAGCACTCTGGGAGGCTGAGGCAGGTGAATTGCTTGAGCTCAGGAATTTGAGACCAGCCTGAGCAAGAGCGAGACCCCCAGATTTCCTAAAAATAGAAAAACTTAATGGGTGTTGTGGCAGGTGCTATAGTTCCAGCTATGTGGGAGACTGAGGCATGAGGATCACTTGAACCTAACAATTTGAGGTTACTGTGAGCTATGACATCCCAACACTCTGCCCAGGGCCACAAGTAAAGACTCTGTCTAAATAAGTAAATAGGAGAAATTCAAAATAATGTGTCCTAGCTAATCCTATGTTTAAAAAAATTCATATGTACTTTGCATAGAAAAAGCCGAGTGAGATATAGCAAAATACCCCACTGGTTTCAGTGTGCTTCATTTCCTTTTTTATAGATTTTGTATTTCCCAAATTTTTTCTAAATAAATGTGCTATTTTCTAATTAGAAAATAATGTTACGCCATCTGATTAGAAAAACATGGCATTTACTTTGGCTATGACGTCAACTATTGTACTAAGACTTACCCTCTGTCTGTTTTTGTTGTTGTTGTTTTACAATTGTGTATCCTCTGGTTTCCTAATGGGCTTGTTTTCTATCTTTCTTATTTATTTATCTATTCTGGTCTTGTTCCATTTTCACAAGAAATTTTAACAAAATGACTGCATCCTAACAATTACTGTATAGAACCAAATATGAAGAGTTCCAAAACTGTTTTTCTGAGGATGCATATTGTATAATCCTGGTAGCAGTATTAATACTTTTGAAATGTCATGGTTTTCTAAAAGGTAAAGAAAGAAAGAAACTCACTTGTGAGTAAAGCCTTGGAATAATATATTCCTTTTTTTAAAGCCTGGTAAAGTCTGTCTTTGAAGAGTAGACAAAAAATTATAAAATTATTCCTGCTTGGAAAGGGAAGAAAAGGGACTGTCAAGTGCAGGCTCCTTTCCTCCCCACAGTGAGTGGGGCCACTGGGGGCCAATGTATGTAAATGGCCCTTCTCCAGTTCCAGGATCAAGCCAGGACTTCCAAGCTCAGGCCCTATTTTCCGGGAATCAGCATCAGGCACCCTCTGCCCCAGTGTGTGGGCTTTGTCCTCTATCTCTGAGTCCTGTTCTGTTCCCCTCCCTGGAACCTAATCTCCTAGGAGACTTCATTTGGAGGAATACATCCCATCTCTAACCTTCTTGTCTTGTGCCCAACTTCCCTTCAGTCCCTCCAGTCACAGACGTCTTCCTCTCTCTGTGTTCTGTCCTATTGTTTACTGGAGGGTGGATGACTAACATGCATGAATAAAAATGACTAAATGAGTGAATGGAGTTATTTGAACGGTAAGCACAGGCAGTGAAATCTCTAGAGACTGTCTAATACTGAGCTGCCTGGGACAGAACTATAGCAGGATCTCTTGTCAGCCTCAGTGGGCAAATGAGCATGAGTCTCCTCCCCACTTAACTCTCCCCCTATGACCTTAATACTATGCTAACTGAGTCCAATCCCAAGATGTCAGGAGTGATCCCCATAGTGAGGTCAAAGGGGTGGCATAACAAGAGCCTTTGCAAGAAATGTCAACTTTACTAGATTGACAAGCACGGCCTAAGGATAAATCTCATTAAAATCATTTGTATATGATAATTTTGAGGAGACACAAATGATTTCCCTTCAATTTTACCAATTTTCTGCCTTCTATATACTCAGAGAACCAACGTCCAAACGTATCAACCTGGTATGGATGTAGTCTTCATAGAGAAGAGAATGATTCTGGAATCCTCAGATAACCTTTGTTTTTCTACTCCTGCCTTGAAGAAGTTTAGAATCTGTAGTCCTGGAATTGCAGTTAGTGGAACTGGCAGCCTTGCACCGATCCCTGCAGAAAGATGTACGCTGAAATAAATACCTTTGGCACAATGACATGGCTTTGATGGCATTTTGGAGCTAACAACAGGCATCTGAGCATTCTGCCACCTCATTGACATTCCACCACATGCCTTGAAATTCTTCCGGCAGGCCCTACTAAAAAATCTTGCAAGGCATGTATTTCAGGTAAATTCTAACCATAATTCAGGTGCATTTGAGTGATTCCAGACCTTTAGATGTTAATCACTTGGCAGGACACAGAGTCCAAAAGAAATGGTGTGTGATGACTTAAAATGATTTAAGCAGTGAATGGTCAGAAAGGGTTCCCAGGAAATTGCCTTACCCTTGCTTAATCTGGCTCTAAGTTTTTAAAATCAATTTGAACATATTGTATTTCAAGATTTTCCCTACAAATACAGCAGCAAAAGTATGACCTATAACCTACCACACAACAAGGTAGATCTAAAATAGGACCCCCTGTCTTCCTGGAAAGCACTTTTCCCCCCTGAGTAATTGGTTACATTTTTCCTTTGATCCCTGCAAAATGTCGCCTTTGAGATCTAACCCTTATGAAACTGAACAAACTGATCCTTTCCTTGGATTCTCCGTGAATGAGAGGGAAGAGTTAGCCAGTAGAATTTTTGTTGGCTACGGGCAAGCTTCACCTCTATATGCAAAGAGTTAACAGGGTCTGTGACATCTGCAGAATGAAGTTTTGGAAATACCTATAGAGCAAGTTCAAGATATACCTCAACTATGAAGTCCAGTGGATTTGTGTTGAAAGAAAACCTGAAATATTCTGGATTGTGCTATCAAACAGAATTTTCATTGAATTATAGGTCTTATTAAAACTTTGCAAAATAAAATGACTTTCAACTTCTTAAAACTCAGCTTTAGCGTTTTATGGTTTACTATCTGTTAAAATAGTGGTTACAGGGTGGCACCTGTGGCTTAAAGGAGTAGGGCACCGGCCCCATATGCTAGAGGTGGCAGGTTCAAACCCAGCCCCGGCCAAAAAAAAAAAAAAAAAGAAATTAAAAAATTAAATAAAATGATGGTTACAGTGATTTTCAGATAGACACATAAGTTTGTAAAAGTCTCTGAAACTACCGAAGCCTCAAAGTAGTTTACAATGATGAGGAAAAACTCAAAATTAAAAGTAGTTTCGACCTAAATCAATCCTTAATTTTAAAATTAGTACCTGTGGTTTAGCAAAGATGGGGAATGAGTCTTTTTATACACTACTGGTTGATATTAATTGCTACCAACGTTCTGGAGAACAATTTGACTCTGTATATCAAAAGCCATGTTTTTTGTCCTAATAATTTTACTTCGTGAAACTTATTCTAGGGATATAGAGATGCACACATGGATTTATATACAAGGATTGTTTATTGCAGCATCATTCATAGTGAAAAATGAATCAAAGCAACATAAATGTCTAAGAATACAGTATTAGTTCAGTACATTATAAATTCAAACAGTGGAATACCAAGCAGGCACTGAAATAATTTTTGAAGCATGTTTAATAAATGAAAAAAAAATTCATGAGAAGAGCTAAGGACTAGATAAATATTTATTATAAAAGTAGCACAGTGCTTCACACAAATATCCATCAATAATGGACCGGTAAAGAAACTGGGAAATCTGTAACAGGGAGTATTATGTAACAGAATACTAGGGGTGTCAAAAAGAACGAGTACAGGATATGGGTACATCTCTGATACACTAGGCAGTAGGCAAAGGAAATTATTGAAGAGGTTGTATGGTTTACCACCATGTGTATAACAAAAAGGTATATTTATGTCTGTATGTGCACATCAATTTCTGGAAGCCCACCAAAGCCTGGTAACATTTGTTGTCTCTAGGGAGGTGAGACGTGGGTAGGGGGTGGGAGACTTCCTGCATAAAACTGAAAAAAAGTTTTGAGCAAGTAATGAGGGGGACAAATAAAATCAAGGTTTAACATGACAGCAGGTGGAGAAAAGAAGCTTGCTTGGTTCCGGTGAGCAGGAGCTGCTGTTACTTCCCCATTGGAGTCAGTGATTATGGCTACATTATCCACCTAATGGCTGAGGCCTGAACATGTAATTAGTTTTATTACTGTAACTCAGTTGGTCTCAATTTTGCTTGCACATTGGAATACCTGGGGGCATAAAAAAAAATACTACAAATATGCCAAGCTGCACCCCAGACCAATTAAACCCAAGTATCTGGAGTGGAATCCGGCACCCCGTGTAGTTTAAAGGCTCCCCCACGCGATTCTAATGTGCAGCCAGGAGTCAGAACCACTGTTTTAACCTGGGTTTTGATTTGATTAAAAATGCAAATATTCCTGCAAGGACACTATGATTTATTATCAGTAGATTTGAGGTTTCCTGAGACTAGGTAGATGATTAAGTGAACGGTGATCCTCTCAAAAAAGGTAAGTACAAGTTATGAGGCCAGGAACGCTGGAGACCAAATGTCACTTCTCCCAGGACTAGTTTGGTTTAAAGGAAGGAGCATTAGGTATGGAAAATTCAGAGTGAGACAACCCAAGTTCTAGTCCTGGCTCTGCCCCTTGGCTCCATCACCTGGATCAATATAGACCTTCTAGGAGTGATCCTCTTTAAACAGTGGCAATTGGATTAACTCAGAAGTTTTGAAAATGGCTTGAGGTAAGAGGAAAAAGGAAGAGGTTTACTTTTATGCTTTTATAGACTGGCTTTCTGATCAGCTTTATTTTTGAGAAATGATTTTTTGGAATTAGAGAAATTCCCTGGATCACATAGCATTTTAGATACTTTAAATCTATAGTTTTTGCTTCTTAATGTAAGAAGTGAGTCTAGGCTCAGTGCCTGTGGCTCAATCGGCTAAGGCACCAGCCACGTACACCTAAGGTGGCGGGTTCGAATCCCCAGCCCGGGTCCGCCAAACAACAATGACGGCTGCAACCAAAAAATGGCCGGGCGTTGTGGCGGGTGCCTGTGGTTCCAGCTACTTGGGAGGCAGAGGCAGGAGACTCGCTTGAGCCCAGGAGCTGGAGGTTGCTATGAGCTGTGATGCCATGGCACTCTACCCAGGGGGACAGCTTGAGGCTCTGTCTCAAAAAAAAAAAAAAGAAGTGAGTCTAAAAATGTAACATTTTCTGTATTTTCTCATCATTTTCTTTTCTTTCTTCCCTCCCTCCTTATCTCTTTCTTTCTTTTCTCTTTCTCTCTCTTTCTTTCTTTTATTTATTTTTCTTTAGAGACAGAGTCTCACTTTATCACCCTCAGTAGAGTGCCATGGCATCATAGCTCACAGCAACCTCCAACTCTTGGGCTTAGGTGATTCTCTTGCCTAGCTATTTTTTTTTTTTTTTTTTTGGTTGCAGTTCAGCCGGGGTCAGGTTCAAACCCGCCACCCTTGGTATATGGGGCCAGCACCCTACCCACTCTGAGCAACAAGAGATGCACACACAGATTTATATATAAGGATTGTTTATTGCAGCATCATTCACAGTGAAAAATGAATCAAGGCAAGAGTGTTGCCCGTCTTTCTTTTATTTTTTGAGACAGAGTTTCACTCTGTTGTCCAGGCTAGAGTGCTGGGGCATCAGCCTACTTCACAAGAACCTCAAACTTCTAGGTTCAAGGAATCCTCCTGCCTTAGTCTCTTGGGTAGCTGGGGCTACTACAACGCCTGGCTAATTTTTCCATTTTTAGTAGCAATGGATCTCACTCTTGCTCAGGCTGGCCTCAAACTCCTTAGCTCAAGGGATCCTCTCACTTTGGCCTCCCAGAGTGCTAAGATTACAAGTATGAGCCACCATCTGGCCCATCATTTTCTTTTGTTTGATTTTGGAAGAGGCTATAGAAGCTTGTACTGCTTTCATTTAGATAAACCCTGTTCTTTTGTTCCAGTTACACAGGCAGCAGTAATACATATTTTTAGGCTGTAAAGAACAGACTCCCACCCCTACCCCCAGAGCTTATTCCTTCTCTAGAGTGACGAGTTCTTTCTGTTGTATTCCAATTCAGGTACAGTGTCTATGTCACAGCTAGGATAGGGTCAGGCACTTAGCTTTAGTACAAAATTTAAGAAAGGATAAAAAGTCTCAATACTCCAATAATATTTTAATGCAATGCCTTTAAAACAAAATTAAAGCAAAAAATCTGTGATGAACAAATAATCAAAAATGTAAATAGAAGCAGGATCATTAAGAATTCGGCTTCACAATGGAGCCTAAAGTGAGGTTAGAATTATATATGTATAGACACATATAATCCTCACTCACCTCACCTTACTCTAGCCCCTATTCTATATGGTCCAAAGTACTCACTCCAAATTGGACTTTCAGGAATTTGTATAAGAATGGCAAGATAAAAGTATATTAACAAGTTTGGAAGGAGACTTTAGAAATTTTGTGGCTCAAATAGATTTTGGTAGCCCTAACAGGTAGGCAGGGCAGGAGAGAATACACAGTAAGAGAGAATACTTTTATCTGTGATTTTGTGGGTAGGGAGGGATATTTTGTAATAATCTAAAATTGAAAAGCAATTAGCTCTTTTTGATATCTTGATAAAATTCAGAATGGCAGATTGAAAACTTTCCAAGGATAGTGACAAACTGCAAGGTTATTATTAAGATGATTTCAATTATTGAGAAAGCAGACGAACAGGCACTTTAATTATTTACGTGTTTCCCGTCAACATGTGCTGGGTTTCATTAATTTATCACACATCAAAAAATTGAGCAATTAACAACTTTGACTGTATATCTTGTTGTGATCGCCAGTGTATAAGATGCATGTGGCTTTTAAATGAATTTGTGACAGGAAAATCAACTTTCCTATAAAGTTGGTTTAGGTGGAATTAATACATGTTTCTGTCTAGTTTTGAACAAAAATCTTGTATCCCAGCTTTCTTGATATCCTAGTGATGGCCAATTGTCCTTGGTGAACTCATTTGAGGCACTATTTTTTTTTTTGAGACTCATTTTTTCACCCTTTGTAGAGTGCCATGGCATCATGGCTCACAGCAACCTCAAACTCCTAGGCTCAAGCGATCCTCCTGCCTCAGCCTCCCAAATAGTTGAGACTACAGGCACCAGCTCTTGCTCTTGCTCAGGCTGGTCTGAGCTCAAGCGATCCATCCTCCTCAGCCTCCCAGAGTGCTAGGATTACGGCCCTGAGCCATCACACCTGCTTGAGGCACTATTTTGAAGCACAGAACTGAAGAACATTTTACAGAGGGAGCCAACTTTGGTGGATACCATCTGGCTATGGGGAAAAAAAAGACAAAATTATAAAATTATAAATTGATAATTTATAATAAAAAAAAGGTAGTTCATAATTTACATGATACCTGTCAGAGACTGTAGTGTGGCCAAGCTGTGGCGTCTTTTACTGGAAGACCTAATTTTCCTTCATTCAACAAATGGTTATTAAGCATCTATTATACCCCAGGCACTGTTCTAGATGGCTGGATTCAGAAGTGAACCAAAACAGGCAAAAATCTTAGCCTTACTGAGCTTTATATGAGAAATTATCAAAGCGAGATGAGATGGAATAAATGATTATTTGATTTAGAAACATGAAAAGAAGGAATGGGAAATAAATCAATTGCCTCGATCAGCTTGATGAGTAATTTTAAAATCTAGTCTTCCCACCTATAATCCCAGCACTCTGGGAGGCCAAAGAGGTTGGATCACTTGAGCTCAGGAGTTTGAGACCAGCCTGAGCAACAGCAAGACCCTGTGTCTACTAAAAAGTAGAAAAACTAGACAGGCAATGTGGCGGGCACTTGTAGTCCCACCTCCTTGGGAGGCTGAGGCAAGAGGATTGCTGAAGCCCAAGAGTTTGAGATGGCTGTGAGCTACAAAGCCACAGCCCTCTACTCAGGGGGACAGAGCGAGATTGTTTCAAAAAAAACAAAAACAAAAACAAAACCCAATCTAGTCTTCTTCCTGTTGTTTTAGGTCAGAGGCCCACCTTCAGTGCCCAAGTGCCTACAAACATGATGTGCCCACAGATATGAAGGGGGAATGTATAATCTTCCAGGTGATGCAGAAATGGGGAGTAAATCAAGTTGGTCGGAAGTGTTACCATCCGGGAATATAAGCCTTGTAGTAACTCCTGGCTATACTCTAAGAATGATCCTATGCTAGCCAAGTCATCCTTGATCCTTTGGGTCCCCAAAGGATTTGGATCATTGTTTTGGGTGACCCAATATATTACAATTTGATTTTAGTATATATTCATTCATCAAACATTAGCTTCTCTGGCTGCTCACCAGTTAGATGTAATAGTTAGCTTAAAAATAGCTCCCATCTGGCCAGCCTTTTAGGGCCTTCCAGGCTAGTGGGACTTTGATGGACTTCAAACTGTGAAGTACAACGTGTCCCTTGATGTTGCTCTCCTTGGATAAGCACAAAATAGATACATTTGCTTACAGTTAGGATAGGATCACCTGGGTGAATTTTCTGAGTGTGGTAAAGATTATCACTGAAGTATTCTGCCAGGGGTGGCCAACCTTTTGGCTTCTCTGCGCCACAATGTAAGAAGTTATCTTGGGTCACACATTAAATGCACGGAGCCTAATGAAAGCTGATGAGCAAGGAAAAGAAAAAAAGGTAGTGCATAATTTACATGTTATCTGCCATCACAGATAAGCAAAAAAGTCCCCACATAATCTCCTGCAGCCCACAGACCGCGGGTTGGACACCCATTCTAGACTACCCATTAGGTGAGTTTTTAATGTGGGGACTTTCTGTTTTAGGAGAAGTTATTGGGTTTCACACCTAGTTTTTCATCTTCAACGTGTCAGCTCTGAAACCCTTCTTTCAACTGGATACCTCTGCTTAAGAATCGTCTCTGCTATTATAAAATATTCCTCTAGGTGGCACCATTCACAGATACCTCAGCCTGCTTCTCTTCCTCACAGAGCAAGTCCACTTTATTTCTTGGCCAGACACCTGTGCCAGGAATATTTGCACAGAGCACCTCTTTCCTAGCTTTTATAGGATCTTCAGGCTGATTTCTAAATGATCTTTTGGGTGACCATCATGTGCCTGCTATACACCGTTGGGATAATTTGAATGATAGTTTGGATAGCTGCCCCTGCCTCCAAACTCTGTTAGCAATCCATTTTCTATACTGTGGTTTAGCAGTGAGTGCTTCTCACTTTGTATTGTTTATTCTTTTATGCATGTGGAAGTAGAATACAAAGGCTTTAAGGGCCTTATATGCTGCAGGCATCTGGTATAATACGCAGCCTGTGACAGGCACAGTCTGCAAGTGTGTGTGTCCGTGATGTAGCTGGTGGCATTCTTTTATTCTTTCATCACTTACTGAGTTATGTGTTTTAGGCTCAGCACTCTTTATGAAAACAGTTATGAAAGACAACGTCCCTACTCTCAAGCAACTCCTAGTTGAGAGAGGAGAGGAGTCGTCAGGAGGAGAGAAGAGAGAGATAGTAGACAATTACAGTGGTACAAGGCATACTATGAAGCAGCTATGGTAAGTGATGCTGGGAACAGAGGTGACCTCTGTTGTCTGTGTGTTGATTGTTCCCACAGGATTTTCCTTCTCCAGGATGTTCTTTTAGAAGAGCACTGCCTTTCCATTCTTTGTAGAATTGTTTGTTGAGACCTACCAGTGGTTGTCAACCTGTGGGTCACAATCCCCCTGGGGGTCAAATGACCCTTTCACAGGGGTCACATAAATATATCCTACATATCAGATATGTACATTACAATTCATAACAGTAGCAAAATTATAGTTACAAAGTAGCAACAAAAATAATTTTATGGTTGGGAGTCACCACAACATAAGGAACTGTAATAAAGGGTCGCAGCATTAGGAAGGTTGAGAACCACTGCCTTATACTGTTTTTCTTTCCCAGTCACCTTTTGGTGACAGGGTGATGATTGTGGGGGTAGGTATGTGTCCCAGGACATCATAAGAAGAGTAGTAATCGTCCCATTTTTCTCTGGAGTTCAATGCTCCCAGGGTTTCGTGGGTTGCTTTTTGGTTATCTATAATTACCCTTGAATTCTCAAAATAGTTTACCATCTCACAGTCTGGAGGTGATTTGGAATTGCTGATTTACTTTTACATGGCATAGATACATATTCATTAAAAACCTTTTCATCCTTTAGGATGCATCCAAATCCCCCTTTCCTGAAAAATCTTTTCCAATTCTCACAAACAGAATGAATGATTTCCTCTTTTTTATACCTTTACACCCTTACTTCTACTCTAACTTTAATACAAATTGATTTCATTTTATCTTTTATTATAGCTGTTCAGAGCCTCATTATAAAACTACTGAGGACAAGGCCTGTATTTTATTCATTTTAGTTTCTCCCTCTTCCAGTACCTTCACTTTAGTTGTCTATATGTAGGAAACAACAAATATAAATGTTGATTTAATGAATTGAGACTTTGTAACATGATCTGTGTTTAATTGGACATTTTAGAGTATATGATTCTAGAACAAGGTCAACAACGTTGGGAGTTTGTACATGGCTTTATAATATTTGTTTGAATTAGGTTATAGGAGTATTTGCTTGGCAAATGTGGCCCAGATAATACTTGGTTTTTGGATAGATCTGGGCTCAGACTTGGAATTTTCTTTTCCTGTTTCCTTCTTAACACCCATATATGGCTTCATCACTGTAGAGTGTTGATTTTTACTTCCTGCTTTCTTCCGAATACTTGAAATATCCTCATATTGATTTGTCGTATCCATTCAAATATCTGCTAAGTGCCAGATGTGTCCCGGATGCTCAATTACAAAACAAACTTTGTATCTACAATAGGCTAAAATAGTCCAATTCCTTTCATTAATAGATCAATTCGGTCACAACATATTACCTGATAGTCTGATGGTGTATTTTTTTATTTTCATTTTTTTAGAGACAGAGTCTCACTTTGTTGCCTTCGGTAGAGTGCTGTAATGTCACAGCTCACAGTAACCTCCAACTCCTGGGCTTAGGCGATTCCCTTGCTTCAGGCTCTGGAGTAGCTGGGACCACAGATGCCCACCATAACACCTGGCTATTTTTTGTTGCAGTTTGGCCGGGGCCCTGTTTGAACCCGCCACCCTTGGTATATGGGGCCAGCACCCTACCCACTGAGCCACAGGCACCGCCTGTGATGGTATATTTTGAAAGACATTTTCAAGTCTCAGAAGATCCTTGTCTAGGAAACCAGAGATTTCAAGCCTCTTGAATGTCATTTGGTTTTCCAATGATTTATACCTTTTCCAAAACTCATATCTGTAAGTATAAACTTCTAATTTTTTCCTTAAGCCATTTTATATTTCTGCATATTGAATTTCAAACTTTAACTTCCTTAGTCGCTTAGTTTTAAATTTTAATTTCACAGCAAGTCTAGTGGCTCTTTGTATACACATAAAAGGGATGAGGTTTGCCCTTTGCTCTCCTGGTCAAAGGGAAATTTAATCATTTTCTAGGCTGAATATCTTCTTTTTTTTCTTTTTTTGAGACAGGGTCTCTGCCACCTGGGCTAGAGGCAGTAGTATCAGCATAGCTCACTGCAACCTTGAACTCCAGGGCTCAAGTGACAGGCCTGGGCTGATTACTTTTTAAGATATTTTTGGGAGAGATAGGGTCTTACAATATTGCCCAGGCTGGTCTTGAACTCCTGGCCTTGAAGTTATCCTCTCAAAGTGTTAGGATTTCAGGTGTGAGCCAGCGTGTCCAGCCTGAATATCCTTTTGAAAAGAGAACCCAAAATACAGATTTTCTTTTCTTGATCTAAGTCTAGGCTGAGATGGGAAGAGGAAGGGGGTTTGGGAGGGGGTAAAAGGGAACTCTGGGTAAATGAAAGGAAGTCACACACCTGTTGTCCAAGAACTCTATGTGAATTTTTGATCTGTAGCAATAGTACAGTCATGACCTTACTTTACACTCTGCATCAGAGACACCTCAGAGAAAACATAAAATGTGAAAAAGCAATTCTCTTCCTAAAGGACAATGTTCTCTGAAGACCTCAGGTTCCATTAAGGCAGGAAGCAATGTGAGTTTCACTTCTTGTAGTTACTAGACCAAATGAAAGCCGAATTAACAAGATTTTTTTTTTTACCATTTGCCAGTAGTTTATCACAATGAAGTATGCAAACATCATTTTAAAGTTAACTACATCAATCGAAAATGGGAAACCAAAAAACAGTAAAATTTGCTGGGGCGATCTAAGTTTCCCCATTTTTCTATTTTATTCTTTCGTTTTCCTTTACTATACAGTATTTTGCCTTTTCCCAGAAGTCATCCATAATTCAATCTCATCTAGAAGGGTAAATTCGATTACTTTGGCTGTTAAATATCGTGTGCTTTCTTTAAAAAAAGAGAACTTGTAAAAAACAAAACCGAAAACAACCTCAATGGCATGAAAAGTTGGAACCTATCAGGAGACGCTTAGAAACTTGGGCGGCTTCATTTCCCTGCTCAGGATTTGGATTTCTACCTCAAGTTACTTTGCGGACAGCGTCGTGTATTAGTCGCCCCCTCCCAGACCCAGCGACGGTTCCTTCTCTTCTCCGGTCGTCCCCCACGGTGGAGAGTAGATTCTTTTCTAACACTGAACTGGGGTCAGAGGTGACTCGAGGGTTTTTAACCTAATGGCGTTTTAGAAATAGGGACAATGCATAAGTGGGCGAAGAGCGGCGCAGCCCGCTGCGGGCCGGGGCCGTGCGCCCGCAGGGCTGAGTTCCGCGCCCTCAGGAGGGGCCGCGGCCGCGCTGCCGGGCGGTGGGCTGAGAGCAGGCGGAGGCCGCCATATTCCCGCTGTACCACGCCCGGGCGGCCTGCCGGCAGCCGCAGGTTAGCGACGGCCCCGGCACGCAGCAGCGGCCGCCGGCTCCAGCCCCGCGCCGCCGCCACGGCCCTGCCCCGCCCCGGCCGGGGGCGGCTGTGACCGCTGCGCCCGCGGGCTCCGCCGAGGGCGCAGGAGCGGGAGGCGCACGCAGAGCCCGAGGGGGCCGGCCCAGCCGGGGAGCCGCGCGGGCGAGGCGAGAGCCGCACTGGGAGGCGCGCCGCGGCGGCTGCGAGCCCAGGAAAGCCTTCCAGGAGGGGCCGGGCGGCACCGCCTCCCGCCTCCCCTCCTCCCGCGCCCGTTCCCTCCGCCTCCCACTCCTCCTCCTCCTCCTCCTCCTCCCGCCGCCGCCGCCTCCTCCCGGATCTGTGCTCCAGTTCAGAGAAAGAAGAAAATGTGTGTGTGTGGCGAGGGGGAGGGCGAGCACTGAGCAGCCGCTCCGCGCCTGGCAATCGGGGCCGGGGGTGGGCGTCTGGCGGAGGCGGAGGCGGAGGAGCGCGCGGCGGCCAGGCGGGCGGCCCGGCGAACGGGGTTTGCGCGCGAGTCGGGCGGTGGGCGCGGGCAGGGCCGAGGGCGCCCGGGAGCCGTGTCAGGCGGCGGCGAGGAGCGGGCGCGCCAGGCGCGGGGAGCCGTCGGCGGCCTCTCGCTGCGGGGACGCCCCGGTGGATGTTCTCTCGCCGCCAGGCGCGCGGCTTAGGGGAGCCTCGGAGGCGGCGGCGGCGGAGGCGCGGGGGGCGAGGCGGGCTGCCCGTTCTCCGGGAAGAAGACGCGGGCGTCTGAGCGAGGCCGGGCGCGGCGGCCTTCCCTCGCGCGCCCCCCGAGCTAGCGCCCGCGGCAGCCTCCCGCGCCCGCCCCGCTCCTCCTGGCGGCTCAGGCCGCCGGCTCCCGCCGCGTCTCCGGCCCACCTGGTGGCCCCGGCCCTGGCCGCCGCCCCCGCGGCAGTTCCCTGAGCTCGTCCCGGACGCGCGCCCGGGCAGCGGGGGCTCGGCGGCCACCGCTGCCTCGGGGGAGCGAGGGCGGGAGGGTGTGTGTGCGCGCTGTGAGCAGGGGGTGCCGGCGGGGCTGCAGCGGAGGCACTTTGGAAGAATGACTCTGGAGTCCATCATGGCGTGCTGCCTGAGCGAGGAGGCCAAGGAAGCCCGGCGGATCAACGACGAGATCGAGCGGCAGCTCCGCAGGGACAAGCGGGACGCCCGCCGGGAGCTCAAGCTGCTGCTCCTCGGTGAGTACGTACGGTCCGAGGTCGGCCGCCACGGGTCCTGCGGCCCGGTCTCTGCGACCCCCTCCTACTACCCCTGGTCCTTCTGGGCAGCTGCCCTCCGCGCCCCTCGCCCCCGGCGCCTGGGGCTCGACCTTACCCTCCTGGGCGCGCCCCTGGCCACCACCCGTCCCCGCGCGGGTGCGCGCGCGCGTACACACACACACACACACACGCTGCAGAGGGGTCTGGGCTGCCCTGCCCGGTGCCTCAGTGTGCGCCTTTTCATGCCTCTGAGGGCTGTGCATTATCTGCTGTGCTTCTCTAAGTGGCTTATCACTTCGGGGCAGAGGCGCGGGGGTGGAAAGGTGGGCAGAGGGGTTGAACTTTCATTGTAGTGGCCCTGGCGCCCCGTGGGGTGGTAGAGTGGGGGAGCTGTGTGCGTGTGGCCTGCAGGTTGGCAAGCCGAATCAGGGCACGTCGGGGGATGGCGTGCGGTGGGGTGGCTTGTGTGCGTCCATTGTCAGTGCATTCTGGGGTCCGGAGGAAATGGGGAAACGGCGGGGACACTCGCGACTGGATTCTCCGAGGAGTGATGATGAGGAAGCCGAGTGGTTGGCTCTGCCAAGAAAGGGCCTGTGTATTGGGGGCGGGGCGGGGCGGGAGGGCAAGCCCAAATGTGCCACACAAGTGCTGTTCTCTGGCCACCAGACCATAGAAAGCAGGGATCCCAGAAGAGTTCCTTGGTCAGTGGATGGTGACAGGCGTGTTTCTCGTCTTGTACCATTCCTTCCGGATAAGGATGAGGGCTAGGGAAGCGTTGTGCTGTGTGGTTGTTGACAGCGACGGGTATCTTTTGTTTAATGAGGCAACCCAGATGTAGGCCTGAATTCACAATAGTTACTACTGAAAACCAATGCAGTCTCTTAATTATTTTCATGGTAACAAATAGAAACCTTTTGTTTAAAGCAGTATTTTAATATCTTTGGAATCTGGGCTGGAAGAAAAATGGGAAGTGTACAGCAAAGATTTCCCTCTAATCTTGAAAGAAACCCCAACATTCTGCTTTGATACTAAGTTAGCAAGATAATGCCATTTCTCAAATAGGAATTCTCTTGATTATTATCTCTGACAGAATGTTCAGAATCAAGCAATCAGGGTTCACATATAGCCAGCATGACATAACTGAGCTATTGTGGTAGGAAGAGCAAACAGCTTTGCAGTAACAGGCCTGAAAAATGTCTGCACTTGTGTTCCACATATTTGCATGTATAATAATTATGTTTCTAAAACATTTCTCTAAGAAAAGAATATTGTACAGTTCGTGTTTGAGAAGCATGCATTTTCTTATCTTGATCATTCCATTTGCTGGCTCAAGGAGCCAATTGCCTTTGGGACTTGAACTGCTTTTGTACTGGATCATTTATAGTCAGGAACAAAATATAATGATCACTCATAGTTACAAATGGTTAATTCACATGCCATGCTTTGTGTCTTCATTTTGAAATCCAAGTGGATAAATGTGCTCATGTTTGTAAAGAAAGGAAGGCAAAGAAAGCACTGCCTGAAAGAGGTGGGCTTGAGGGAATGAAGCCAGGGGAGGGGAAACTGCAGTTGGAAAAGTGAAGGGTTTTTTTTTTTGTTGTTGTTTTGTTTTTTTAAATTCTTATTTTGCGTTACTTCAAATGGCTAGAAACATACAGTTGAATGTTTCCTGAATTCTCAATTGAGAAGAAAATAGGGCGATAGAAATATATGGAGTGTTTAAGTGCACAATTAAGGAGAAAAGCATGTGTTTTAGAGAGAATTGTTTTAGAACCGGGGTTTCTTCTTATTTTACGCTGTTTACTGTCTTTGTTTCTGTTTAGCAGTGAACAGGGCTTTTGAGGTCCCTCTGACCAAGCCTGTTTGCCTGAAATATGACAGTTACGGGTTTTCCAGCAGCTACAAGTTAAAGCCTCCAGGGGTTTGTCCAAGGGCCTGGATTTGAATGACTAAGAGGGAAATACACTTATAAGGATGCTTTTTTGAAAACTGCATTTAAATAACATACCATGCTTTTCAAAATGAGCTTGGAGATAATTTTCTGAGAAAGAAATATTTAAAGTAAAATCAGTTTTACTGCTAAAGTGGTGGTGTCGAGAACTTTTTTAACCCTCTTATTAGGTGTTTGAGTAGGGTTTAATACAGCCTCAACCCGTCCAGCAAATATGGCTTAGTAGGAGTGATAGAAAAATATGACATTAATATAATAACTTACATTTATGAGTAACATTCAAAAATTATACAACTTCCTGTCAGACATAGGATCCCTGGACATCATGTAAGAATTGCTACTGCTTAATTTTCTAGGCATGTTGCTTTTGTAACATAACACTGCAGTACCTACACTATGTAGTAGCCATATATACTAAACGTAGATTTGTGCTTGCATGTGTACGAGCATGTGATTTCACGATTCTTTGAATCCAGGAAAGTTGACTTGAACAAGGGAAGGTATTGGGGTGGGGTTTCATTTGAGGAATTCCTGATTTGCTACTTTGATGAGTAGACTGACTTTTCTAGTTCCTTCCTTCATTTAAACAAAACTTACGGAGAGGTGGGTAGAGAACATAATCCTTTGACAGTTTAAAGATCTACTAATACGTTAAACCTGTTTATTTAAATGGAGGAATCCCCCCTATATTGAAGTAAAATTCAGTAAGAAATTATCTTCAAAGTAAATTTTTGCTCAAGGCATGACACCATTTTAATGGAAAAGGAGTTGTTTGGCAGGCATAAAAATTTAGACCCTCACATTTGCTCACACAGTTCTTTATATATATGTGTGTATATAGGCACACATATCTATACATCTACACACATATATAAACATATACACATATAAGTAATTTGGGGAAATTGGAAAAGGAAAATAATAGTTCTGTGATTAAAGGAAGGTGTGGCAGTAGAATTTTGGTTGTTTTGATTTATAGCCAGCAGTTGTGCCAGTGTCTTCCAAATCTGTTCCCTGTGGAATACTTACATGTTTTGATTTTTAAAAGATTAACCCTGATATCTGCCACCATGAGAACATTATGTTAAATTCTGAATTCTTTCTTGTCCTCCTTTAACTTATTCATCCTTTGAATTCATTTATATTAGTGTTTATTTTCTTTGACACCCAAAGAAAACTTTCTCCTCATCATCTATATGGATATACAAGAGCATACTTCATTTTAATTTGATGGATGTTTTCATTTGCTTCCTAGGTGTAAAGTACCTAGATGGACTATTTGATTGATATTCATGATTATTTACTTTCATTGATTAGTATGCATTATTATTCACTAAATATTTCTGTGGGTGGTACAGAGGCTACATCATTTAATATTCATTCGTTTTTAAGTTCTGTATAAAACAAGCGGCCCCAAATGCTTTTTTTAGGTTACAGATAGTCCTCCTGAAATATTTTTTCAATTCTTAGAAGATAACGTTTTTTTCCTGTTTTCTTGCTTTATATGGTTTTAAAATCTTTATTCTTTAGATTTTAATCATCAGATTGAAAGAGTTAGCAAATGCTTTTTATTGATTGGATTCCACCTATTGAAAACAGGCAAAGTTTAGGTCAGTTGTAACTGGAAGAATAACTGTTCTTGGTCTTCTGAATGTAATTATGTATATATCATTGTAGATTTTCTTCCTGTCCTACACTGCAAGCTTATGAAGGTAGGGATTGTGTCTATTTTGTTCACTATTAAGTCCCAGCTTTTAGTATGATATCTTAACTTGTAGAATGCTCTTGGTTAATATTTGCTGAATGAATGAATTTGTTTATGACCCTCTTGCTAGAAACTGGGAGTAGACAATCATGAATAAATTAGAGAAACATGGGGATGTGTCATATTTTTATCTGTGGCAGATATAATCATGATCTTAAAAAATTGTAATGTAACTGTTTGAGCCAATTGATTATAAATACATACCAGGATAGGCATTGTTAATATAAGATGTTGTACCACGTATTCAATCAGTGTGTTACAGTTCTGTACTGAGTACATATTTGAATCACAGTCATGCTTAAGCTATGAAAGTTTAAAGAAAAAAAATAAGCCATTCAATGTCTTGATTACTTGTTACCATGTAGAGGCTAATTTAACCCTGTCATCTTTTTACATACTTTTTTCTCTGTGACACACTGATCAAATTGAAGTTTTAATATCCTGTTGAGCACGGGTGATGACCAAATAGGTTTTTGTGATTTGCTTGTACAATCACATGAGAAAAACTACCGTGATTAAATTCCACAGAATTTCAGGAATTGCAGGTAGAACATTTTTAATATGAGGGGCATATGTTCATGTTGAAAATCGTACAGTTGCAGAGCAAGGAGGGATGTGGAAGGCTGGGAATATTTTGGTCAGTTTAGGTAGTATGGAAAGTTTATTCATGCACCTCCGGGTAAAAGCACCGGTTGATTGGAGTTGATTGGAGTAGGAGTAGCTATGTCGATCGCCTGGTTGCCTGAGTTAACCCAGAGGTCAGTGACTGTCTAGGGTGAGTTGAATGAAAGCATTGCTTTAAGCAGTCCTAATAAAAGCATTTTCCTGGAAATACCAAAATGGGGTGTTTATGAGGCTGCTTTAAGGACCAACCAATTTGATTTTTTGATACTCTTAGCTTGCAAGTGTTGAATATGTTTCTAAATGTCAGAATTTATTTGGATGCATTTCCTCTCTCTCCCTCTCTCTTTTTTTTTTTTTTTTAAACAAAGTACTTATAGTTTGTATCTGAGGAGGGAAGTGGGAACATCTCTCATATAAATCAAAACTGTAGCTCTAACCATATAACAGAGCCTTTAGGGTAAGAGTTTTGCTTTGGACTATGTAGATTCATTGTCCATATAACTGTCCATCTTGTACTTACATGGTATTTTTTCATATGGGAAATTAGGCATTAATTAAAACCTTGCTGGAACAGTGAAATCATTCCATGTTTATTTATTCAAATACTTTTAGGTAAGTTTAGAGAAGAGAACCAGAAGAATAATTCATAATAGTAACTGTTTTGTTTATTACAGATAAATTTGATGAGATATTTTTCATTTAAAAAAGAAAACCTAGCTCCGCCTTTATAGGAGATGACCTATGTTCAGTTTCCAGAAATGCCTATTAAACATAGTTATGATTTTTATTACAGATGAATTTTTAAGGACCTGAAACAGCTTTTGCAGTAGTGAGGCTGCGTGCTATGCTAAACTTAGCAAAAGAAAATGAACGTATTTTTCTTCATGATCCAGGCAAACTTAGATAAAAAGAAATTAACAAGATTTTCCAAGGATGATTTTGATTCCACCATTCATATTAATTTTTCATTAAGGGAAATTATTTTGTTGATACTAGTGGAAATGTTGATTGGGTCTTAGGGAAAATGAGGAGCTCAAAGGGTACATCTTGGAAGAGAGAGAAGCCATTTTAAGAAGGTTGGGTTTGCTTTCTTCCTAAGAAGGTGGAAGGAATCTGTTTCCTCTAGACTGAAAGTATTGGGTTGAGGGAAAAACAAGTATTTGTAGCAACAAATTTAAAGTCTAATTTTCTGGTTGAAGGGTGAAGATGGGGATATTTTTCAAAGGGAAACTTTTATAATGGCTTTTAAGTAATGTTAAGGTCTCTGCAGAATTAATCCTAGGGAACTGTGAAACAGCAGTAGAAGGTGAAATGTATGATTGTTGGTAGTGAAATCTGTGGCAATAAGTGACTGCAGTAAACAGTGGACGTTTTCTCTTGTTCTGCTGAATGGAGTAACATTAAAGAAAGAGCTGTTCTCAGATCCGAACAGTATTTTTTTTTTTTTTTTTGTAAGCAGCTGTTACTAATAAAATTATAGAAAGTTGCTGGACAATCACCTCTGATTTGTTACATTTACTGATCTGTAAAAATCCGATTTCTCATCTAATACGTAGTAAAAAGAGTAAAGAACCTAGACATACTGACAAAATGAGTTGATAAATCCTAGGTAGTCATGAATGTGGGCTTTACAAACTAAAATAAACATCCATATTCCGATGCTGAAATCCCCCAACCTGAACTCACTCTATGGTTAACCTTTATACCTAGCCATAATTTCTGAAATCAGGACAAAATATTTTGTTTAAAATCTGCATGGGTAGTTTTAAAGAACAGATTAGTAGTATTTAAAAAAAGATACTCAAATTCATTTATTGAGCAAACCTTGTCAGTTGTGGAATAAAGATTTCCTCCAGTTTTTTTTTTTTTTTAACCAGGCATTCCTTAAGAAGAAATACTTCATATGGGATGCTGAATAAATGAACAAACATAAGCACGTCTCAGTGCAAAATACTGGGTTGTAGGAGACAGTCCTTATTTTTCATTTGCCAACAGGAAAGACTATGAGCACTTTTTCATAGTTCTTGTTGTTTTGTAGTTGACACCCTTGTACTAACGTGCCCTTCTGACTTTTATCGGTTCTTTGTACAAAGAAAAAGACAAAATAATCTGAACACTAGTGTAAGAGCTTTCTGGGGATTACACAACCAGGGAAAGCAGACGATCTTAAGAATTTGAACTCCTGAGTTTATATGCATTATTTTCTTAGAGCATAGCATGTTTTGCCTTACTTGTTAGAAACTGCTTATAACCACTTGCCCTGTCTTTCTAACTAGATTACAAACCCCATGAGGGCAAAAATACTGGCTTTTGCTTATTTCCGGCTCAACATTGCACAGTGCCAAGTTCAAGTCCCAGTGATTCTCTTATCACTAACCAGAGGTGTGTGGGCATAATAAGGTGGGGGTTGGGTGGGTAGCTGGATTCCCAAATGAAAGTAATTGAAGGAAGAGAATTTAAACTTCTTGCTTTTCTTCTAATGGGTATCACCCATATGTTCTCCATTTTCTACCCGTCTTTGCTGTTTCATGGGCCACCTGGGGCCCAGTAAATGGAATTCTGTTTTTGAGATGTAATGGTCTTCACCTCCCTGCCTGCCACTCATTCTCTAGAGAGAAGGTTTCGGTTGAATATTCTCATATTGTTTTGAGTTGAAAGCCAATGGTGGCTGATTCCAATGGAAAGCTGTTACATACACAAATCCTTTAAATTTGAAAATTGGGTCCACCTTTACTGTAGCATTAATCTTGGACTGTGAACAATTTGAGTGCTTTAGAAACTAAGTAATTGTTCGAAGGAAGTGTGTAATGGATTGTGGTATGGCTGGGAACTAAAATGTTAGTAATACCATTATATTCCTGAAACCTCGCAGAAGGGAACAGTAATTGATCCACAAATGAGAGAATAAGAAGTAGAGCCAGACTTTTTGGCTCTGTTATGGGAAGTGAATAGTGATGTTTAGAGATAGGGTTGTATATATTTTTAGGAAATGGGCTTGTGTTTTTTCCCTTTGGAGAACTGAAATCATGAATTAATTGCCTCTTTGAAGAATTTGACTTTTTGGATTTTTTTGGCCAGCATCAATACTAAAAAATTGAAATACAATTTCTTTTTCTTATGTTTAAAAATTTTTCTTTTATCACTTTATATTTGAGACAGAATCTCACTTGGTTCCCTTTGGTAGAGTACCATGTCATCATAGCTCACAACAACCTCAAACTCTTAAGACTCAAGAGATCCTCTTGCCTCAGCCTCCCACGTAGCTGGGACTTAAGGGACCCGTCACAATGCCTGGCTATTTTTTTTTTTTTTTAGAGACGGGTTCTCACTCTTTCTCAGGCTGGTCTTGAACTTCTGAGCTCAAGCAATCTGTTTGCCTTGGCCTCCCAGAGTGTTGAGATTATAGGTGTGAGCCACCACACCTGGCTAAAATCACTTTTAGTGTTTTTATTTTTTTTTTTTATTTTTGAGACAGTCTCACTGTTGCCCTCGATAAGAGTTTTGTGGCATCACAGCTCACAGCAATCTCAAACTCTTGGGCTCAAGCAATTCTCTTGCCTCAGCCTCCTGAGTAGCTGGGACTATAGGTGCCCTCCACAATGTCCAGCTACTTTTTCTATTTTTGTAGAGATGGGGGTCTTGCTCTTGCTCAGGCCGATCTCAAACTCCTGAGCTTCCTGATCCACCTTCCTCGGCCTCCCAGAGTGCTAGGATAACAGGTGTTCCAGGGCCCCTCTTTTTCACATTTTCTTTTGTTGTAGGGCAGCAGGGTGATTGCAGGTGTCTTCTACCTCCATGTATTTCCAGGTAGTACAGGTCTAGTTGTTTGTAAAGAGGAGTGCTTCAGCAGTTTACGCACTCATCTTTTAGTTTTTTAGCTATTTGCTATGGCTCCCCCATATCCCCCCAGAAACCCCTTCCATGTAAATACCACCTGCCCATCACATATTCCTTAAACAATTACTGGGGCCAAGGGGGTTCCTTCCCTCAGATTCTGTGGCTTGTACATTTCCTTATGATTTAGAGAACTTCCAAGTTAGTACGTAGGTCAGACATCATGTGGCTGTGAGCTGGTGAGAGGGGAAGTTGGTGCTTTCATATATTAAAAGGAAGAGAATCATGAATGTGTGTTTAGGAGATGATTAACTTTCTTTTGCAACACTGGCTCTGGTCTGCAAAGCAAAATGAGTTGTTACTGAACAAAATGTAAAGTTCTCCTTCCTTTTCCAGAGGGCAGGGACTTGAGATTGGTTCATGATTACCAGCAGAGTTAGTGAGCCAGTGTTGGATAATCTGTCCTGGGCAACCAAGGTTTCAAAATAGGATGCAGTGTGTTTGCCGGAAGGGGAGAGGCTGTAGGCATGTGCTGAGTGACAGCGTCTTTTCCTCATTTAATGTTTTAAACGTCCTCATGTCAGTGACTTGAGACCCTTAACAGCATCCCTTTCTGTGTTTCCAGGTAGGCAGTTATGGAGAGCAGTGGTCGGGCCCTTGGCTTTTGTTATACCTGATCTGCTGAGTAAACTTTCTGGGTGGAGGGGTTTGTTTTTTAAGGGTAAAGATGCACTGGTATTTTCTTGCCATGTGAATTGATATTTCAGGACCTACACTTTGCAGAGCTCCTGCATTCTATCACATGTTCTTTCGTTCTTTCTGCAGATGGCAAATGCAATTTTCCTCTTGTCCTAGAGAGATGACCCATTTCCTGTGACTTGTTCTAATAATACGAGATGACTTTAATTCTTGTTCATAGTTTGCCCTTAAAAGAATGCCAGAATAGTTAAGTGTTTAACTCTCTTGTCTCTCTAACTCTTGGAAGATATTTTGAGGCTTGATAAATCATGCAATGATTTAAAAACAAATGGCCTATTAGCTTTGCGAAAGTTTTATTTGGCTAAATAATTAAACATCCCTTAAGGGCCATGCATTTTGGATCAGTTGTATCTTTTCCAAAACCTATGACTGAAATGCAGTCAAATATTCTTGCCTTACTTCCCGGGGGGGGGGGGGGGGGCGGGGGGGGGGGCGGCGGCGGGCCGCGGGGCGGGGCGCCCCCCCGGCCCCCCCCCGCCGTCAGGGAAGTAAGGCAAGAATATTAGACTGCATTTCAGTCATAGGTTTTGGAGAAGATACAACTGATCCAAAATGCATGGCCCTTAAGGGATGTTTAATTATTTAGCCAA